>JAWZYU010000034.1:37078900-37338400 GCA_038380435.1 Ryuthela nishihirai | reverse complement strand
GTGCAGTAGAACCTCTTAAATCCAACACCTTTTAGAATTTTTCTAACCTTTTCTTCTATGGAATAGTAAATGCACTACTTAGGAAGTGCAGTAGAACCTCTTAAATCCAACACCTTTTAGAATTTTTCTAACCTTTTCTTCTATGGAATAGTAAATGCACTACTTCAGATCAAAATTCTAGTACCAATTTGCAGGTAGCCAATTAAGACACAATGAATTGTCAGGTGATGAAAATATATTGTTACACAAGGCCAATGCTAGTTATGTTAAGTATGCAAGTTCCCTCCTGCCCCCCTATTCTCCTGCAGACACCCATTGTTCCAATTGTGCCAGTGTTGAGATTTATCTGGGCTAATACCTTACCCCATTGTCAGTACGAAAGATGATACTGATGGGCTTGGAATGGCCTCCATTCATGGGATGTTAAGCCATGTTCATGTGTGCAGAACTATATCCTGCTTCTGTCTCTTAACAGCTGTCCAGTGAATCCCATCCCTCAACTTTTACGGAGTCCTTGTGACCTGATCATTTATTCCATTGTGTGCATTCACTCATGGATTTAAAAAAATGTTGGTATTAGTATTATTAAACTACTCCAACTTCTTTTAGTTTACAAGGACATACCCAGTGGTGAGGAACATGGGGTCGGGATAACTTCCCCAAAAAATCCTGTCGTCCTGTGTAGAATCTGAAATTTGTCTTATCTGCTTTAAAATCGAAAAAATAAGTGTCTTTGTATAATTTTATTTTAGCCCCATATTACTGATACTAAAAATGCATTGAAAGAACAATTTATTATACACAATTTTTTATACATCAACGGTTTTGGCTGGCCACATTAGTGTGGCAGTGTAGGGCAGGTTTTTGGGTGTGGTATGTGTAATAAATTGTGCTTTCAGTGTAGATTTAAAAAGAAAAAAAAATTATACCATACAGAATATTCTATTAACCTTTTCTGTCTGGTGGAATATTTTAATAATTGGGGAAACCTTACTCGTGTCTTATTCTTGGACCCCTACCCCACCCCCAAAATGGGGCGGGGGTGGCTCAGTCGGTAGCGCGCCAGGCTCGTAATCTGTAGTTCCCAGGTTCGAGTCCCAGCTGGGTCAGCGTTGAGATTTATCTCCGCAAAATTCCCCGCCTTGCCCACGGTCAGTAGGGGACACCGATGAGCTTGGAAAGGCCGCCATCCGTCGGATGGGACGTTAAGCCGTGGCCCCGTGCGCGGGAGAGCCATACCCTGTGCACGTTAAAGAACACGCTGGATGGCCTTGACGGGAGGCTACCATCTGTCTCCCAACAGCTGTTCCAGTGGGTCCCCTCCCCCAACCTTCTCTGAGCCTTCGGGGTCCATGTGACCTGGCCATTTAGCCCATGGTGTGCAAAAAAGTGCCGCTCAGAGGTAAAACAACCCAACCCAACCCACCCCCAAAACTAAATTCTGTGTATATGCCTATGGATGCACATGAAGAATTGTTCTGAAATATGTTTTTTGTTTCATGTATATAATGCTTTCTAAAGTCATCCCATGGCAGAGTGTTAGTGCACTTGGCTATTGATATAAGGAACCTGGGTTTGAGCCCTGGGTAAGGCATGGATGTTTGTGTTGTTTTTCTGTTGAGGTCCCGCTATCCTCACAGACCTACTATGGAATATAAACTGACAGTCTCCAATCAGACCTCTGTGGCAAGAGCTGATTGAGAGGGTATTTATTTTATTTATTGCAATAAACAAATTGCTAATGAAGAAAAATATGAGAAACTTTTTACATCATCTTTCATTAAGATTTTGTTTTTCAGGTGCCTCCAGAACTTCTAGCACAAGCTCGGCTACAGAAGAGGAGGACGTCAGGTGACAAATCTGTAAGCAGAAAATAAAGGATTGAACTTTAATAAAGGATTGAACTTTAATAATATAAATTATTTTAAATTTTCGAAGTTCAGCTCTAGTAATTTAAAGCAAGATCGTAAATTTTGTATCACACCAAGGGTTGTGCCAAGTCACTCTGAATGAACAATAGCAGAGGTGGGTCATGACAGGCTTAGTTAAATAATGCCCACTGTAATTATTAAATTCGATGGAGCAGTCAAATATTTTGCCCAGGACACTAAAAGAGTTAGGTACAATATTGATCGTATCTACTTTTTCGTGTTGCATTTGTACATTTCAAGTTTTGAAACTTTTCGGCTATTATAAGGGAAATACATAATTAGCCTACTTCCTGGATGGGTGGACATGTATCATCAGCAGCAGAATTGTCGGTTTACCTGTGGTTCTGCAGGAACTTGAGCAATTGGGCCTCAAATTTGGTGGGATGGTCTCACTTAGTTCTAGCCTTGTTGGGGTAACAGATCAGGTTCCTAGTTGCTGTGGTTGGGGTGATCCCTCAAAAAGTGGCCGAAATTTCTAGGGATACCTCCATCACCTACCTTATGAATGGAGTAGTACATTAACAGTGGAAAGCTGTAAGACAGAGTATTATATTGTCAGTGGGAAAAGTTATTAATGAAGTTATTGATGAGGAGAGTTATCGATGGACATAAATTTCATGCCAAACTTTTGCCTGGGATAACTAATTTTAAATATATAATAAATAAATAAATAAATAAATAAATAAATAAATAAATAAATAGCATACATTTAGTGCCAGATTAAAGGCAGAGACTCAGCCAGATTTTTCTTATTACTTATTTGTGTATTTCCTTTTTTTAATTGCCTTAATCTATGATTTTACAAAAAGTAATGCGATTTTCATTATGTTCTGTCGTGGGAAATAAATGTGACCATACTGTACTTGCAGAGGCTTCATTTAGAATTTGGCTCCAGGGCCCTCAATTGCTTAATCCAGCCATTCATAAGTTATATAAAGTGCTTAATTATGCATTCTGCCCTAGGTGAAAAAGGGGTCAGGTCGGTGGAATTAGTGATAATTTCATATTCCACTGATTAGAAGAAAAATGGCAGTGGATGATACTTCAAGAACCATAACAAAATTATTTTATTTCTAAATCCTAAACTACTGAAAATATTTGTAAACTATTTTCTATATGATATACTTCAGTCCAGGGCTGCCGAGAGAATTTACGGGCCCCCGAGAGAATTTACGGGCCCCTATGTAATATTATGCTCGCCCCCCCCCCCCCCCCCCCCCCCTGAAAACTTTTTTATCTTTACAAATCATTAATAGCAATTATTCTGGACACAATGATGACATTCAGAGGAAAAAAAGCCTGTTGCGCAAAAAATGCATGCCTGAAAAAAATCAGGCATGCATTTTTTGCACCTTCACTGTCCACATTCACTTTTACACTGACTTCAAACAAAGTTCTACTCCCTTTCTTAATAACTTTCAATTTTTTATTTCTCTCCTTGTGCTTCTCAGCTCCTGAGTTATGCTTATACTTGTCCATTGTTCAGTTAGACTATAGCACCAATGAATATATCATTTTACTAAACAAATGACAATGAAATGGTGAAACAAATGTGCTGACAAGAGACTTTTAAACTGTTATAATTTGTAACACTGACACACAGACCACAGACGATGTAACTGGAACTCAAAATATGAACAATGTAATATACTTGATCACATGGGTTGGGTTTGGGAGAGTCCAACTTTTGCTACTGCTGCAGGGGTGGGGTGGTTAACAGGGAAAATACAAGCAAATGCTGTAAGTTAACGCGGACAAAAGTAGATGTTAAGAAATGATTCGTTCAACTATTGTTAATGAGATAATATGTCATAATCCAACTAGTGTTTCTTTTAAAAGCATATTATAACAAATAATGTTCTTATGGAATTTTATAGGATCGATATATAGCCTAACTAAGAATAATTTTTCTAAGAAAAAGTAAAGAGTCACTTAATCTGACGGGTCCCTATGCACTAGTCCCCCTTGCCCCCCCCCCCCCCCCCCCCCCCCCCCCCCCCCCCCCCCCCCCCCCCCCGGTGGCCCTGCTTCAGTCTTTCACAAGCCCAGATCTAGAAAAAAAATTGAGGGGAGCCCATGAAACACAATCGAGTCGGGAAAAATGCCAAAAAAAAAAGGGGGGAGGGGCAAGAGACTTAATTTCTAATACAATATAACACTTCTCCTCCGTTTTACAGTTTTTTTTTTAATGTTATTAAAAATGCATAAGATATAAATAAGTCTCATAATTTTTTTCTTCTGTTACCCTTCAGTAATAAAGTATCACTGGAAAATGTCCATCAGAGAATAACCATTTCTTTCAATAATGTGGGATATAGACAATATGCAGAATGTGTATATGTCACATTGCTGAAAGAAATGATTAGTATCTGATGGTGTAATGGTTACCAATTCTGGTATGTTTCTGGGAGGTGTGCGTTCGAATCCCAGTCAGGGCAAAACCAAATTTTTTCAATTAATTATTTCTCTGTTGCCCTTATTAGCATTCTGCTTATTAGTATTCTGAAAAGAAGGGGGCATGCCCCCTAGATCTTTTCATGATTACTTCATCTACTTACAGAATTTGGCTATCTTATCAAATATCAAGATTTTAGCAACAGAAAAAAAATTCATGTATGAACTAGACTTCAGATATTTTTACAATTTTGTTGCATCTGGAAGATAATTTGTTAGCTTTCAGTTTAAATTTCGAATAGATTCCAGGAAAATAAGGTAATAATGTAGGACTTCAAAATTATTTTGTTCCCATAAATTTTCAAAATATCAATTTGCCAGTAATACACTAACGATTATTAGTCGATTAATCGTAATTTTCTTTTCACAGGCTAAGAGGCCAAATGGGAAGAAAGCAAAAGCTGACAAAATTAAAACTATAAAAGAGGTAAGAAACTCTTTAGTTAGAAATATTCAAAGACAAAACAAAATTAACAAAATATTGTTCCTTAAAGCAGTAATTTCCACAATATTTCACATTGAGAATTTTTAAATAGTCTGATTGCTAATTCATGTTATCTTACTGTTAATTTGTATTCATCTTCAGGATATTGCATCCCCTGCAACTGTGATCCGAGTACACATTTCCTCGTTGCGCATGCCCAGCATTCCTGTGCATGTGGATGAGAGGACTACAGCTGGTGATGTAGTAGAGAGGGTGGCAGAAGCCCTGGATCACATGATGGAACCAATGGATCAAGAGAACAGAGGACTCCTGCAGCGACCAAGGTAAGACAACATAGATATTCTGTAACAGATTTATATCAAACTACTGGCTTAGTTGGGGCGGGGGTGGCTCAGTCGGTAGCGCGCCAGGCTCGTAATCTGTAGTTCTCAGGTTCGAGTCCCAGCTGGGTCAGCATTGAGATTTATCTCTGCAAAATTCCCCGCCCTGCCCACGGTCAGTATGGGACACCGATGGGTTTGGAAAGGTCGCCGTCCGTCGGATGGGACGTTAAGCCGTGGCCCCGTGTGCGGGAGAGCCATACCCTGTGCACGTTAAAGAACACGCTGGATGGCCTTGACGGGAGGCTACCATCTGTCTCCCAACAGCTGTTCCAGTGGGTCCCCTCCCCCAACCTTCTCTGAGCCTTCGGGGTCCATGTGACCTGGCCATTTAGCCCATTGTGTGCAAAAAAGTGCCGCTCAGAGGTAAAACAACCCAACCAACTGGCTTAGTTGGTAGTATCAGGCCTACAACTAGATAATACCTCCTCCCCCTATGTTTTACATGATGCTCCCAGGTTCAAGTCCCTGCTCTTCTTGTACTAAAACCTTTGCTAATCTGGGGCGGGGGTGGCTCAGTCGGTAGCGCGCCAGGCTTGTAATCTGTAGTTCCCAGGTTCGAGTCCCAGCTGGGTCAGCGTTGAGATTTATCTCCACAAAATTTCCCGCCCTGCCCACGGTCAGTAGGGGACACCGATGGGCTTGGAAAGGCCGCTGTCCGTCAGATGGGACGTTAAGCCGTGGCCCCGTGTGTGGGAGAGCCGTACCCTGTGCACATTAAAGAACACGCTGGATGGCCTTAACGGGAGGCTACCATCTGTATCCCAACAGCTGTTCCAGTGGGTCCCCTCTCCCAACCTTCTCTGAGCCTTCGGGGTCCATGTAACTGTGCCATTTAGCCCATGGTGTGCAAAAAAGTGCCGCTCAGAGGTAAAACAATCCAATCCAACCTTTGCTAATCTTCACCCTATGCTTGGTGAGAAAGGGAACACCAGTGGGCTTTGAAAGGCTAATGTCCATTGGTTTTCCAACCCATGGCTAAGCCATAGACTGTGTAAGGGATCCTAACACTGCTTCACCAAATATGTAAGGGATTCTGGAACTTTTGTGCCAAATATATAAAGAATTCTGACACTGCCAAGCCAAATGTGTAAGGGATCAAGACACTGCTGTACCAAATGTGTAAGGAACCCTGAATCTACCACACCAACCTGTAATGATACTGCTGGTCACTTCTGTAATGGATTGTTCTTAATCTGAAATATGTGCACCGATCTTCATAACTTCCTTGCTTTCCTTATTTTCCTGCATCATTCTTTGAACTGAATGTTGATTCCAACAGATGTTACACAAAACAGTGTGACATGAAATGTTGACTCTAGCATAATCTTTATTGAAAGCTTCTTGGGGATATCAAAATTTTAGAGTCATAGTCGAATCACAGTCGGTAGCGGGCCAGGCTCGTAATCTGTAGTTCCCAGGTTCGAGTCCCAGCTGGGTCAGCGTTGAGATTTATCTCCGCAAAATTCCCCGCTCTGCCCACGGTCAGTAGGGGACACCGTTGGGCTTGGAAAGGCCGCCGTCCGTCGGATGGGACATTAAGCCGTGGCCCCGTGTGCGGGAGAGCCATACCCTGCATGTTAAAGAACACGCTGGATGGCCTTGATGGGAGGCTACCATCTGTCTCCCAACAGCTGTTCCAGTGGGTCCCCTCCCCCAACCTGCTCTGAGCCTTCGGGGTCCATGTGATCTGGCCATTTAGCCCATGGTGTGCAAAAAAGTGCTGCTCAGAGGTAAAACAACACAAACAACACAACCCTCTTTTTCCCAATCATCATTTTCACTTGATTATTTTATGGCTTTTTTCTGTATTGATTCTGTGAGTTTGGGCTGAACTTATTCCTAGAATTAGGTTGTGTGGTGCAGATGCCACCCTGCCAGCCATTCACTTTTAATGTGAATCTTGTATCTCAGAAAGGAAATGCCAGTCTCTCCCACTGATTAAATTCCATATCCAAACAAATGCATGACATATAAATCACTAATAAACTTAAAAATGGAAATACACATTTTCTGTATTGGGTGGGACATTATACTTTGTGCATTAAAGAATGTACTGGATGGCATTAACAGGAATTTTGTCTTGCAACAGCTATCTTGTGGAGCCCTTTACCCAACCTTGTCCTTGTGATCTAACCATTCAACCCATTGCAAGTGTTCATGGATAAAATAACCAACCCTATAAAGTAAAGAACCTATGGATAAAATTAAGAATTTAAAGAGTTATGGAAACTGTAATATTTAACAATACTATCATTCATCGAAAAACTTTCCTTAAAGATTGATGACAACTAAGGGAATAATTAGACAAGCTTTGAGAAATTCTTATCGTAGTAAATGAGTTGATATGATAGATGTTATTAAGTTTTGAGTTCAATTCTTTTGACTGGCAATGCTGTTCTTAAAACGTCAGCTGCTGTAACTCTTTAAATTATGAAGAATATTGTTGAAATTCCGAATTTGGATCTTTAATCTTCAGATTAATTGCCTGATTCAAAGCTTATTTTGCAAGTTATGGAGCATCGAATTAGGTTTTCTGCTGAAAACACAGCTTCCTTCTTCTCTAAGCGACACTTTTGTGCATAGAATGGGCTAAATGGAAAGGTCATAAGGATCCCAGGGGCTGGGAACCCACTGGATAGCTGTTAGGAGACAAGGAAGGAGACTGTGGAAGTTTTTTGTCAAGGCCATCCTGCATGTGCTGTAACTTACACATGGTATGGCTGTCCTGTACAAAGGGCCTTATCTTAAAATTCCATCTGACAATTTAATGAATTATTTACTGGTGCTATGACGAAGTTAGAAACTTCCATCAATTAATGTCTCGATACTGTATATACTTTGATCAAATTCAAATGTCAACACTCTATTATTCTTTCGTGTTGAAGCATCCAATCATTGGTCACATTGTGATGGTTCAACCATTCACTTTTACTTCACCAGTTTTACTTTATGTTAAGTTATTAAATCCCCAAAATTATAAATATATTTCATTTGGACTTCTCACTTTTCCTTTTTCCAATCCACTAAAGGAGTTGTGCATGTGCAACTCCGACTTTTGATTGACAGCCACTAATGCATGCGTAAGGACATGCCCCCTCTTGCGTGTAGCGTGAGAGCATGTGATGGTAAGTTTATGCAAATGTTTTTCCCAGCATGCAACACATACACGTCAGTTGCATGATGGGAATATAAATATAAAATATAATCATATATTCAAGGTAGCGACATTAGGTCATGGAGCCAGTAATAGTAATGATAGTAGATAGTTAGTCAGTAATGAGAAAATGTCAGTAAAAGGAAGTCAGTTTTTTTGGACTTGTATTTAGAGATGGAGCTTTTAGATGCTAAGACTTTTGTATTCATCAGTTTATTTGGTGAGTCTTGATTTTTTTTCGAAATAAACTTTGTTTTTTGTATGAAATATTTTAACTTTGCTATTTTTTTCTTTTGAGCAATAATAATTTTTTTATTAAGATTTAACTTTAATAATTTGACAATCTTTTGATTTCTTACTCAATAAGTAACACCCGTATACTTAGCGAACCCTCATTTAACTTTATTTGGTAAGTTAATATTGTCTGGCGCCCAATACTATCCAGAAAGTTTGGTTAAATTTGGATCAATCAAAAAGGTCTAAAGAGAAGAAGTTTAACAATCGTTTGGAGGGTTACAACATTTATTACTGCATATTTGAATGCAAAATACACAATTCAACCACAAACAAGTTTAAGGTGAATTTTCCAAGTGCACTTCACAGTTGCCCCTTGTACAATAACGTATCAAATGTTGGTGCACACTTTAAAGTGCACAACGTTGAGTAGGGTAATTTTACCTCTGAGAGCAATATTTTGCACAAAATGGGCTAAATGGCCAATCACAAGGGCTCAGATAAGGTTCGGACCAGAGGACCCATTCTACAGATGTTAGGAAAGAGCTGAAAGTTTCTTGTCGAGGGCATCCAACGTGTCATTTAATATGTACGAGGTATGGGTCTCTAGCATATGGGGCCACAGCTTAACATCGTATCAACAGAGAGGAACCTTTTCAGGCCCATTACTGTCCCCTTTCTCACCAAGGATGGAATAGAAGTTAATGGAGATAAATCTCAACACTGGTACAGTTGAGATTCGAACCTGGGAAACTGCAATTAAAAGCCTCTCCTTGTACAGCAGTGAAAATTTATGTTTGTACCAGCACTTTAAAGTGGGGGATATATTTTAATGTCTATTGGTAATTTGATATTTTCCTTATTTAAAAGCAATAAAGTACTGCATAATAAATGACTTGTTATAAGATTGAATAAAAATGAAAGTTAATACTTTTTCATTTTTTTTAATATGCATTTATATTTCAGCAATAAAGTATCACAGAAAAATATCCTGTAGACAAGAAATACTTGAAATAATTAGCTGTTATGATGTCTAGTATGCTTCTGGGAGATTTGGGTTCGAATTCCACTCAGTGCATTTATGTTTTGGAAAACAAAATTATTCAGCTGTATAAAGTTAGCAAAATCCTATTGTAATACATAGCTGTTATTTACCAAATATTGTCTAAAACAAAGCCCTATATTTTTAATATGACATTTTTATTCCACAGGACAACATCAGAACCTATTGTGATAAGGCACAAGTGTCTTCTAGGAGCAAGGAAACCTTTAGACTGTCGAAAAGATCATTTCCTTTACCAGATCAGAGAGAATTTAGGTAAGTATAAGTATCCTGGAAAAGATTCGTATAAAATGGCTTTTTCAGTTTGAGAATCAATGCCATATTTAAAACGTCTTTGCTCCAGATTAAACTTCTAGACAAGTTCGGGTCTGAGATATGCTTGAAATAGCTCTGTCTGTCATAACATCAATTTCTAATTTTGTTTCTAGTTGTGATATAACAGCTCTCTATGTATTCTATATATTACACCTGTAATTATATCATTTTTATTATAATTTCATTCTTTAAGCATTGTTTAGTAATATACTTAATAAACACTATTTAAATTTTTATTCTTAGGTATTTCAATAAGAGTATTTTTAGTTCCAAATAGTATTGTGATTTTGTTTCCATATAATTTAGTTTCTAATGGACTATAATAAAACTAATTAAAAAAAATGTTTAGGGACATTAATTTCTCTGTCTGCATGTTTTGTACCTGTGTCAGTTTTTTTTCTCTCTAACTGAGCTTAGTAATTATCAAAATACACTGCCTTAGCTCAAAATATTAGAGTTGGTTGGTTGGTTGTTTTGCCTCTGAGCGGCACTTTTTTGCACACCATGGGCTAAATTGCCAGGTCACATGGACCCCGAAGGCTCAGAGAAGGTTGGGGGAGGGGACCCACTGGAACAGCTGTTGGGAGACAGATGGTAGCCTCCCGTCAAGGCCATCCAGCGTGTTCTTTAACGTGCACAAGGTATGTCTCTCCCACACACGGGGCCACGGCTTAACATCCCATCTGACGGACGGCGGCCTTTCCAAGCCCATCGGTGTCCCCTACTGACCGTGGGCAGGGCGGGGAATTTTGCAGAGATAAATCTCGACGCTGACTCAGCTGGGACTCGAACCTGGGAACTGCAGATTACGAGCCTGGTGCGCTACCGACTGAGCCACCCCTGTCCCTCAAAATATTAGAGAATTTCCATATTGTATAAATAGAAATCTAACTTTGAATCCCTATAACTTCTAAAATATGCATTTAATGGAAAAATGTGACTGAAGATAAAGATCGTAATCAAATCTATTTAAATCTCAGTTTTCAACAATATTCATTTTGTATTTGAAGAGTTACGGAAATTGGGATATTTAAAAATAAATTATCGTTTAATAAAAATCATTCCTAATTATCTCATATTGAAATAATTATTATGCAAACTTCTAAACTGCATATATATTTCACTAAATGGTTTGAAAGAATACTCATCATTTAAGTTTTAATTCATTTCTGAGGAAAATTTTCGTATTGCAATACTGTTGCGTAACTTTCCAGCTTCCATAACTCTTTAAACACAACAAATATTGTTGAAAATAGATATTTAAATAGGTTTGATTATGATATTTATCTGCAGTCACATTTTCCCATTAAATACATGTTTTAGAAGTCATAGAGCTTCGAAGTTAAATTGTCAAATATTTTAGTAAGGCACTCTCTAGTTCATCAGTCAGGCTGGAAAATTTGAGTATGAACTCATCTCTAACTCTGATTTATTATTTATTGCATACAAGAAATTTAGCAGCCCAACCCTTAGATATA
Source organism: Ryuthela nishihirai (assembly GCA_038380435.1). Taxonomy (NCBI): domain Eukaryota; kingdom Metazoa; phylum Arthropoda; class Arachnida; order Araneae; family Heptathelidae; genus Ryuthela; species Ryuthela nishihirai. The sequence continues at coordinate 37,326,943 of JAWZYU010000034.1, read as the reverse complement.
TTGTGACATTCATAGAGGTCAAGAATTTTTTCTGGAGGAATTGGGGGGGGGGTAATCTTATCGTAATGATAAGGGGCGTAATCTTATCGTAATGATCTTTCTTTAAGGTAGAAATATTTAGGTCAAACTGTTCCTTGATGAGTGCAGTTGCGAATACAGAAATCACATATATATTTAGGCTGGGATCTAGAAAAAAATGAAAGGGAGGGATGGGTAAGAGACTGAAATCCCATTGCAGTATAACATTTTCCCCTCCATTTTAGAAACATTTAAAGATTTTTTCTTGAAAATGCACCCAAATTTAATATTTTATCTACATTATCATTACAAGCATCTTCAAAAGGTTGCATACACTGATCAGCCAAAATATTAAAACCAACTACCCAATATGATGTAGGTCCTCCTCTTGCTGCCAAAAGAGCTCTCACCCAATGAGGCATAGATTCAACAAGACGTTCGTAGGTGTCACTTGATATTTGATACCATAACTGCAACAGAAGATCCCGCAGTTCCCATAAATTATGTGGTTGGAGTGATGCTGCTTGTACCCATTTCTCCAACTCAAACCACAAATACTCGATAAGATTCATGCCCAGCGAATTTAGGAGCCATGGCAATAAATGGAATTCCTCATATTCTAGGAACCATTCCTGAACCTTTGCAGTGTGACATGAGGCATCTTGTTGAAAGATGCCATCTCTGCCAAGGAATACAGTTGTCATAAAGGGGTGTACTTGGTCAGCCACGATGTTCAGGTAGATGACAGCTGTCAGAGTTTGCTCTACAGGGATAATTGGTCCAAGTGTTCCCCAAGAAAATATTGCCCAGACCATCACACTCCCTCCAGCCACTTGGATCCATCCCACAGTGTGTCCAGGTGAGGCTTCCGTAGTGTTCCCCAAGGTAGTTTCTTGGGGAACGTAGGTAAATGTCGCACATGACCTTGTCCATCCACATGGTGTAACAGAAAACAGGATTCGTCTGACCATGTGACCCTCTTCCAGTCTCCTATGGTCCAATGTCAATGATTGCGTGCCTACTGCAAGCATTGACGATGGTGAATGGCTGTGAGCATAGACACACGAATCTGCAGAAACCCATATCTATGAGCTTACAATGAACTGTGTTTTCGGACACATTGGGCCCTTTACCACAATTGAAATTATGGGTAATGTCAGCCACAGTAGCCTCCTGTGCTGCAGAAGAGATAGCCTGCGCTGACCTCTGGCACCAATGAAGCATGTCCAGCCCATGCCTTGTCAATGGCTCGAAATATCGCCTGTTTGATATCGCCTGTATTGATAGGTACTAACTGCTGCATAGCATGAGCCGCCTACCAGCATCACTGTTTCACAGATGCTCTTACCAAGGTGTCTTGCTGTAATGATCTGGCCTTTGTCGAAATCAGATAAATCCTTTGCTTTTCCCATGTTGAGACAAAACGAAATACTGCCTGTGATAGCTCTGACCCAGGTATTATTCGTGACCTTGGCATGTGACACTGATTGGTGTATGTCATAACACAACTAACGATGCCTACAAACAAAAATGGGCAACTCATTATTTAAAATACATGTATTTTTTTTTTCATATTAATAAATAGAGTAGTCATCCTGTGGCCGAGTGGTTAGCATGCTTGGCTACTGATCTAAGGGACCTGGGTTCGAGCCCCGAATAAGGCATGGATGTTTGTGTCGTTTTTCTGCTGAGGTCCTGCCATCCTCTCAGACCTTTTACTATGGCATATAAACTGATAGGCGGGATGGGGGTGGCTCAGTTGGTAGCGTGCCAGGCTCATAATCTGTAGTTCCCAGGTTCGAGTCCCAGCTGGGTCAGCGTTGAGATTTATCTCCGCAAAATTCCCCCGCCCTGCCCACAGTCAGTAGGGGACACCGATGGGCTTGGAAAGGCCGCCGTCCGTCGGATGAGACGTTAAGCCGTGGCCCGTGTGCGGGAGAGCTATACCCTGTGCACGTTAAAGAACACGCTGGATGGCCTTGACAGGAGGTTACCATCTGTCTCCCAACAGCTGTTCCAGTGGGTCCCCTCCCCCAACCTTCTCTGAGCCTTCGGGGTCCATGTGACCTGGCTATTTAGCCCATGGTGTGCAAAAAAGTGCCTCTCAGAGGTAAAACAACCCAACCCAAACTGACAGGCTCCTGTCAGACCTCTGTGGCAAGCAGCTGCTTGAGGGGGTATTTATTTTATTTTTTTTAAATAAACAGATGCTTTTGAAAACAAAAGGGGAAAACAACATTTAATTAAGGAAAGCAACATAACTTTGAGTCCATTGTATTCACATAAAATGAATTTTGGAAAAGGTTTTCCAAGGGGCACAAACAATTTAAGCACTTGGCAGCTGTATTTTAATCTTTTTTTTTATGTTTTACATTATCAATGTGTTGACATGTAAAGCCATGGAGTCCTTACCCTATTGAAGCATTATTTTGCTTCATTATGTGCTGTATATGTTTGAAGTAAGTGAAATGTTGTAAGATACACCAGGACACTGATGGTGAATTTGGCCAGTGACTACTAAAATTAAAAGATATATGTATATTGTTTCACCTGGATGTCATAATCATCAACATGAGACATATGCATAATGATTGCAATTGATAACTGAGGTAGACCTAAACTGCCATTTACAGGTTTATTGACATATATATGGCGAATAGGGTTATGAACAGTGTGCCTAGAGGCCTCAGAAGGAGGGGGAGACCTAGGATGCGGTGGGCAATGTCAAACAGGATCTTGTTAGAATTGGTGTGCAGTGGCCAGATGCAGCAGATGTAGCTCAGGACAGACTTGCTTGGAGAATTAAACTGTGTGGTCTGGTTGGACCTCCATAGCCCATGGCTGCTTGAGGATAATGATGATGATGATGATGATATTGATAACTCTACGTCTATCATACTCATACATCTTCAGATTCATAATACTGTTCCTCAACCAGCATCTGCAGGCTGCTACCAAAATAACATTAACTAGACTTGCTGCAGGGTGCAGCTGGGAGGCAGTTCAAATCCATCTGACTCACTTCACAGCCTCCACACAATCGAAAACCTTAATCTGACCTTTTTATTTAGAATAACATACTAACTTTATTATAGGCAAACATCAATAATGTTGCTAAAATAGACATTCATTTTAAGAAACTCTTGAAGGTCATATTTTTAAGGAGGGGGGAAGGGCTTTTCCACATTTGTAATTATATCCCATGCCATCCCCTTGCCGAGTGGTTAGCACGCTTAGCTACTGATCTAAGGGACCTGGGTTCGAGCCCCGGATAAGGCATGAATGTTTGTGTTGTTTTTCTGCTGAGGTCCTGCCATCCTCTCAGACCTTCTACTCTGGCATATAAACTGACAGGCTCCTGTCAGACCTCTGTGGCAAGCAGCTGCTTGAGGGGGTATTTATTTTTTTTTTAATTATATCCCATGTCCTCAAGTATTAAAACTTATCCTAAAAATATTTCAGTGTGTAAACTTTAAGAAATATATATTTAATATTGTTTTTTGTGTATATCTTTGCTGATTACCATTTTATTTCTGTTCTAATGCTAGCTCTCTTAGGTGCTCTAACCATTTGAGATATTCTGCAATAACTCATCTTTCCAGCTCCTCTAACCATCTCTCCCTCCATCTGTCATCTTGTGGGGTGCTCCCACCATTGCACATCTTGTCAGGTATCCTAGACCAGTTTCTCAACTGGTGAGACTTAAAAGCCTTCTAAGCAGCACCTAAAGTCTCGAAAATGATCATTAAGTATTCAAAGAAAATAGCATTTTTGTTTCCTTTGAAATGAAAAAATCTTTTCTCTATATTTACCTGTTTCCAAATAATTTCTACAAAACTATTTTTGTTTTACATTTACACCAGTAAAATATATTTTTAACGAAATTATTGCAATATTTAATATCCTTAACGTTTTCATTAATGATTAATATAAAACTAAAATGCACGTATTTATGTATAAAATAAACATCTTTTTCATTTATATAAATCAGTGTCTTGCAAACTGTGTGCCGCGAGAGATTTTCAAATTGACACTAGATATTCCAAAGATTTCATTTTGACTTGTGTTATCGACGTGCTTTAATAAAAATCTTTCAGATTTTATCAACTGGGATCTTGTAAGTATTTATCAAGCTTTTTCCAAATTTTGGTATTCATTTTTGATTATTTCAAGCCATAGAATGGACAAATATTTAAAACAAACACCGAGTTATGAATTAAAGAACGAGAGCAAATCTTCAAGTAAAACCAAGCTGATGACGTCAACAAAGCGCAAATATAATGACGATTATATAGAATTTGCTTTTATTCTTTTTTAGGTGTGCCGCGGAAAAAATATTACATTCAGTGTGCCACAGAGTAAAAAAGTTTGCGAGACACTGATATAAATAAACACCACTTTTTCCAAAAAAAAAAAAATTTTTTTTTCTGGTGGGAGTAAGATTTTTTGTCCTTTATGGTACATAAGATGTACAACAAAAGAAGTTGATAACTACTGTAAACAATTTAAGTTATCCCACTATCTTTCCTCTTAATATTTATTCCTTCAGCAGATTTGTCAGATGTAACCATCTGAGCTAACCCTCCATGCCTCAACTTATACTATAAAGAAATATCCTTGATTCTGCATTGTGTATGCCGTGTACACATCAAATCTCTGCTGTCTGCTGCCTCTTGCTCGACGTCTTTTCCTGCCAGTTGCTTTTATTGTATATTTTGGAATGAACGAAAAGGAAAATGTTTCAACAACTACTGCCTCATTTTCAAATAAAGATTCCAATTTCATATAGTTTGTTTTGCAGTTGCCAGTGAAAGAGCTTTGGATCACAGCAGCAATGTGTTAGCCATTGCAAGGACAGGCCCTGGATCACTGTGGGAAGTACGATGCCATCATTAATTCATTTCATTGGACCTTTCTTCGCCTTCTCAGTATTATTCCCATAACATGCTCAACTCGAGTCTGCTGAACTTTTGTAACCAGCAGATAATAACAGTATTGTGTGAGAGATTGTAAAGTAATTCACATTCGAGTGTGAAGAAAAATTAAGTGATTTGTGTTGATAGATTTTGCAAAAAAAATTAAATTATACATATTTTGTTGTATCCAGTTGTCATTCTTTCAATTTGGGCTTCATGCTACTGATCTAAGGGACCTGGGTTCGAGCCCCGGATTAGGCATGGATGTGTGTGTCGTTTTTCTGCTGAAGTCCTGCCATCCTCTCAGATCTCCTACTGTGGCATATAAACTGACAGGCTCCTGTCAGACCTCTGTGGCAAGCAGCTGCTTGAGGGGGTATTTATTTATTTATTTATTTATTTATTTATTTATTTATTATGATCTTTACCAGAGATAATTTCTCATGTAACAAAAAGAGAACTGCAGGTGATAGTGGTGGTGATGGTGAGGCATCACTCAATCAGTTATCCAGAGCCTGCCCAAGATATTTTTACATTTCAAGTAAATTTACTTTTTTTGCTGTTACCATTGATTTTTGTTATCGCAAACGATCTTACCTATAGATTTGGGTTATGAAGAGTGTAATCTTTAATATATATATTAAGGAGAACATTATATAGTTCTGTGGCTCTGAGTAATTTTTCTGCTTCCACATGGGGGCGGGGGTGGCTCAGTCGGTAGCGCGCCAGGCTCGTAATCTGTAGTTCCCAGGTTCGAGTCCCAGCTGGGTCAGCGTTGAGATTTATCTCCGCAAAATTCCCCGCCCTGCCCACGGTCAGTAGGGGACACCGATGGGCTTGGAAAGGCCGCCGTCCGTCGGATGGGACGTTAAGCCGTGGTCCCGTGTGCGGGAGAGCCATACCCTGTGCACGTTAAAGAACACGCTGGATGGCCTTGACGGGAGGCTACCATCTGTCTCCCAACAGCTGTTCCATTGGGTCCCCTCCCCCAACCTTCTCTGAGCCTTCGGGGTCCATGTGACCTGGCCATTTAGCCCATGGTGTGCAAAAAAGTGCCGCTCAGAGGTAAAACAACCCAACCTGCTTCCACATTTAAAATAAAATGCCACTTAAATCAATGGTAAGAGTTGCTAAATTATAAAAAGACATATTCAGGTTTTTTTGGCCAGCTGATTGGATCGTACATCTTCCCATAACCTCTAACTTATGACATTTGAACTGAATTTTTTGCAAGATGAACTGTCAGCCTTCTTAAAAAATGTTCCTCTATGAAACACATCAGATGCTGCCAGTATGACTGAGCACACCCAAATTTCACTAGGAATGTCGCGATGTATCTGAATCAGCAGTTTCCCAAGGATATACTGGACGTGGTGGTATACAAGAATACCCATATTAACACAAAATTGTATATGTAAAATGTCAAAAAAAGTTTCGTTTTATGTTCGAGGCCCGGATCTGGAATACGCCCGTTTCTCTACATTCTCCACATATTCTTAAAAGTCCCAGCAGCAATCCCTATTTCTGTTTATCTTGTGCCGCACACCAGTATCCGTTACGTAGGTCCAAAATAAACTGACATTTTAAATGTAAATTAAATTTTTTTTTTCGGAATAAGCAATGCTTTTAATGTATGCCAAAACAAAGACCAATGGTATCAAATTTGGGCTCTTCGGGGACCACAAAACTATCCATCTCTGCCAAATCATTGTAATTCACATTCGATAATCGGATCTCTGCCAAATCATTGTAATTCATTTCGAAATCGCTGGCCATCTCTGCCAGCGATTTCGAAATTGCTACCATGTAATACTAACTCCATGTCGTCAGAACAAGGAACTTTAAAAGTTACTTGACGTTTTGGACAATTTTGTTGCGTAATAATTTTATAAAATGTAACCCAAAACGCGACTTCATAATGACCACGTATTGTGTGAGAGAACCGACATCCAACATCTCAGGCCAACCCTTATTCATGTGCAGGCCTGGGATCTAGAAAAATAGGGGGCCAAGAAATTCTCCGGATATGTTTTTTTTTTCCCTCTATTAATTACATTAGCAATCTCAAGAGGGTAGCATGCCCTCCCCCTAAATCAGGCCCCATTTACGTGGGTAAATTTGGTTTATATCAACTCTGAACAATTGACCTGATGGGCAGGTGTGTGTGTGGGGGGGGAGCTCTGCAAAAAAATTGTGAAACTTGATATACAATTATGAAAAGGAACAGCTTTAAACGAATAGTAACAGACCGTTAACAATCCGCTTCTTTTTCCCTATTAGGAATTCCCCTCCTTGCTTATATGGCGAGAACGCATTATCTCAAAACCTGAGCTTGGCCATGAATAGTTGTGGAGGTCATAGTTCCCGTCCGATTAGCGTTTTTTCGCGAATCCAATCTCCTTGTTGAACTATTAAGGCTGGAAATGTTTCCAATATTATCAGTTTGTCTTCAATTTTCCCTATTCCTTTGATGCTATTATATCACGTTCTGTAATAGAGGGGGGGGGGAATGAATCATGTTCAAAATAATTTAGTTGAAACTATTACGCTTTTTAATGCAAATTTTGTTTGGCCCGTTTGAAACAAGCAGTATTTTATTAAAATTACAAAAATAATTGATTCCAAAGTGTCGAATTATATTACGAGAACTATGATATTTATTATGCACGCTTAAAAAAGTTACTATTCAAGTATATGATGGTGAACATTAAATGAAATAGAGGCTCCTCCCCCCCCCCCCCGAGACATTTTTTGCAGGAGGGGCGAGATTTCCTCATACGCCAATAATGGGCTACAATAGGGCAAATTACAATCAGCCCAAGGGCTAAGATGGGGGAGGGGGAATGAGATCCACTGGACAACTGTATTAAGAGACTGAAGAGGATGAATACTTTCCAGTGTACTCCTTTATATATTAAGGAGCACATTATATAGATGTATGGCTTAATGTCCCATCTGATAGATGGCAGCCTTCCTAAGACCATCTGTTTCCCCCTTATCACTGAAAGCAAGATAGGGTAGCAGATTCAATTCTCAAAGCAGCCACAGTTGGGATGATGGGAATCAGCAGACATTTTTCAAAACGGGGCGAATTTGTTTCAGGGAGGGGCCAAAAAACAATGTTTCAAGAATGTTTCTTTAAAAGGAAAAAATATATCGGTGGTAACAAAAAAATAAGCATAATCGAATTTTCTCCAGAGAGTAATTGCCAGTACTTATGATTGAGGCTAGAACCTGGTAACTGTGTCTTGTAAGCCTGCTAATTGAGCTAAAATCCACCCCGTGTGTGGCTGGAAAATTTAAGGCAGATGTACATTCCTGATATATACACTGAGATACCAATTTATTAGGTACACCTACCTAGTATCACGTTGAACCTCCTTTGGCCTTCAGAGCAGCCAGAATTCATCAGAGCATCGAACATGCTGGATGCGTTTTGTAGTTACCATCTACCATGTGGAACTCCCGTTCTACCATGTGGAAATGATTGGGCCATGCAATTATTGCAAATTGGACGGCAACACATTCATGCTCTCTTTTGTAAAGGGCCAAATAGTAAATGTTTTAGGCTCTGCGAGCCAAGAGGCACTTTGAGGATATTTACCTACTTAATAAAAAAAACCTACTTAATAAAAAAAAACGTTTTCACCAATTTATTGAACAAAATGTAACGTAATAATAAGTAGACTATAATTGTTTGAAATACAGCTTTACTAATGTGAAGAATGGAATTGCGTTTTGAGATAACATTTCACGAAATTGGGGTTCAATTTTAGTACTCCCTATCACCAAAATTGATTGGATATGTTCATCTGTTAATGCTGACCTGTATTGAGATTTTACGTATTTCATCTTTGAAAATGCAAGCACCAAGCAACGTGCGAATGCGAAGCTATTAGGAGCGTCACATACAGTCTTTCTCTCGACTTGACAATCGGCCAACTTAGCTCGCGGGCCGTTAGCACTCTCTGCCGACCCCTGCTCTAAACAGTCCTTACTTACTACCTCATCCCAAAAATGCTCTACAGGGTTTAGATCTGAGGACTGTGCAGGCCAATGAAGCAAGGAAACTCGTCAGCATCTTCCTGTGTACATGTTCGGTGACGATATGTACCTTGTGAGCAGGTGCATTATCATAATGTGTCCATCCGAGTAAGGATAAACTGTAGCCATGAAGGGAGTTTGATCAGCAACGATGTTCAAGTATGGCATGGTATTCAGATGCCCTTCAACGGGACACTAGATGGCTCCATGGCCTCATTGCTTGCACCAAATTCTGATCCATCAGCATGATGCAAAAGGAACCTCGATTCGTTCAACCAGGCTACCTTTTTCCCTCAACTAGTGTCAATGCTCTTGCATTCACTGGAGGCACTTTTGTGTGCACTCGACTCTTTTCGCCAATGCACTCGACATGGTCAGCGGCTGGTGTAGGCCATTCACGACAAGGCCTGATACCTGGTACATTAAGAGATGATCTTATGCATACTATGCTCAATTCTGCTCTTTTTCCTATATCAGGGTCTGCTCCTACCACTTTTCTGAATCATTTCATGGCTGCAGCAGGATAATGCATTCCCACAGATTGCACGTTATCATAAAACAGCTTATATGACGTTCTTCACGTTTTAGGTACAATTACATCTACACTGTCGTATCCCTTGCGATCACCAACCTGACTCCCACGAAAGGCAAAGCCATATCAATGGGCTTGGAAAACATCCCATCCTACGGATGGCAGCCAAGCCATCCGTAGCGTTAGGATGCAGGTTCTGCATGCAAGAGAAACTTCCACTGATACAATTCTCTGTATTACCAACACTTGTATTTTTTGTCAGAGGGTTCAGGGTGGAAAGGTGTCGGAACATTTATCATTTGTGGTGAGTTGTTTGGGTTGTTTTACCTCTGAGCGGCACTTTTTTGCACACCATGGGCTAAATGGCCAGACCACAAGGACCCGCAGGCTCAGAGGAGATTGGGGGGGGACCCACTGGAACAGCTGTTGGGAGACAGATGGTAGCCTCCCGTCAAGGCCATCCAGCGTGTTCTTTAACGTGCACAGGGTATGGCTCTCCCGCACACGGGGCCACGGCTTAACGTCCCATCCGACGGACGGCGGCCTTTCCAAGCCCATCGGTGTCCCCTACTGACCGTGGGCAGGGCGTGGAATTTTTGCGGAGATAAATCTCAACGCTGACCCAGCTGGGACTCGAACCTGGGAATTACAGATTACGAGCCTGGCGCGCTACTGACTAAGCCACCCCCGCCCCCATTTGTGGTGATGAGTCTGCACAAAATGCTCAGAGTTGAACTGTCTGTAAGTAGGGGGAGGGAACGGCAGGAAAGTTGTTTACATGAAAATTTTTAAACAGGAAAATCGTTTTACCCAATACGGGCGTTATAAATTTTTCGGCAGCTTTTTTCCACTATAGCCGAATTGCATTGTTAAAATATTTTACACTATATATAACCTATTTTTATACCAGATTTATTCTATTATTTGAAAGCTGAGCATTTTAGCGTTACAGCAGTCTTTTTCAGGGAAATCGAGACGCATGGTGTTATTAGAAATGGGCAAAACATAAGCATTTATTCAATATGCACATCTACTTGTGAAGACATTGGTATGCCTCGCCATCTCCATGGCGAGGCATACCAATGTCTCGCCATCTAAATAATAGATGGAGATGGCGAGGCATACTTATTCTACCTCCCATTTTAATCATTTGGCATATCTTTCATTAAGGTTGCCACCTTGGAGACCTAAAAATTCGGGGCATATTTCAAATGTCTTTCTTCAGCCTGCTTGTATGGCGTACCACATATTTTGGACGATCCCATGAGGGTGAGGAAATTTGGAAAGCCATTTCTGCAAAGCTTATCGTCTTCTGCTTAGTCAAAACCTACCTCTTCCTAAATTCCTGCATATGCCACTGTATTCACCTATTAATAAGTTTGCTTATAACCACTTTTGCATTAATTTTTTCCACTTTCTGAAAGGACGTACGCTCGTCTTTATTACAATAGGCTAAATTTCCAGATCACAAGGACCCTAAATGCTCAGCGAAGGCTGGGATAAGGGAACCCACTGGATAGTTAAGACATTGGATGAGAGGTTATCATGCATGTGTAACACGCACACAGGGCAAAGGCTTAACATCCCATCGAATAGAGCCGCAGAGGTGGCTCAGTCGACAGCGTGCCAGGCTCATAATCTGCAGTTCCCAAGGTTCGAGTCCTGCTGGGCCAGCGTTGAGATTTATCTCTGCAAAACTTCCCGCCCTGCCCATGGTCAGTAGGGAACACCGATGGAGAACGAGAATTTTTCCAACTCGGAAATCAATTTTGCCAACTGAGAAAATAAGTACTTTACATACATCATTTATTCATGTCTCTGTCACGGACGTGCCCAGGATTTCGTTCCGCATAGGCAGCTGCCCAAGATTTTGCAAACTCTCCTTAATTTCACAAAAAAAAACCCCAATTAACTATTTTCACAACTCATCGGTATTTTATCATTGAAAACGCTGCTGTCCATCAGATTGGATGTTAATCCGTGGTCACGTGTGTGTGTGGAAGTCATACCCTATGCATGTTAAAGAACAAGCTGGAAGTCCTTGGCAGGAGAACAGCTATTGGTATGGTCTCACTGGAACAGCTATTGGTGTCTCCCAATAGCTGTTCCAGTGGGTCCCTTCCTCCAACCTTTTCTGGTATGACCTGACCATTTAGCTCATTGTGTGCAAAACAGCGCCGCTCATAGGTAAAGCAACCCAACCCCATCCAATAGTCAGTCATTCCAAGCTTATCATCTGGCACGTATCCAGGATTTAATTTCAGGGATTAGAGTGGAGGATAGAGTTTATCACCCTTAATTGGACTTTATCCCCACACCAAAAACTATGTAGAGATATCCACTTCTACCAGAGAAAAAAATCCTCAAAATATAGAAACAAACCAAATATGGAGAAAAGAAATTTGCCTACATTTCTCTACTAATTGTTAGAATTGTTGGGTTTTCTCTCTCAGCAGCACTTTCATTCAGGCATTCGGCTAAATGGCCAGATCAAAGATTAGATTGCTTTACCACTAAGCAGCATTTTTTGTGCACAATGGACTAAATGGCTAGGTCCCAAGAGTTCAGAGAAGGGGACCCACTTGACAGCTAAGAACCTCCCATCGAGGCCATCCAATGGACAGCAACCTTTCCAAGCCCATCGATGTCCCCGGACCGAGGAGGAGGTAAGGTTTTGGAAGGCAGGATGAGGTTTAATGGAAATATATCTCACCACTGCCAAATGGTGGGATTCGAACCTGGGAACTGCAGATTATGAGTCTGGTGCACTACTAACTACCAAACCTGGGGATCAAAACCCTCTCACAATGACAGAGTAATGGAGGCAAAATATTATTCAACTTGGAAATGTTATATTTCAAACAAATCCAGTTGGACGTCCCAGAAGTTTGCAGGAACAGGATTCAGGAGAGCAACCCGTTTTTCAATCTGGATTTAGGCCAGGAGACTGGGCACTTTATACCATTAGTGCTATTCTCCATATAAAGATTCTGTAAGAGGAAGGTATCACCTATTGAATAAGGTTGCACATAGGGAATCCAAGATTTCATTCCTGTATCTGCGATGTAGACTGTTGGGAGCACATAGAGATCTGTGTGGCTGCCCAAAGATATCCCTCCCCCAAACCATCGGACTACCATTACTGTGGGTGTCCCACTCACGGATATTGAGTGGCACAACAGCTTATTCCTGATTCCCACCATATTAACCGACATTGCAAATCTCAATTCATCTGTGAAGGGGTCAGAGGCACATCTTATGTTACTGGCTGACTAGCATACAGGCACACCTCATATCTCTTCAGCACATGGTGATAGTGGATATTGCCATTCCACTCACTGCTGGACAGTTCAAATTGCAGTTGACATCCTGCTATTCCAGGCATATAATACCAAATAGCAGTCCTCCCTTGATATTATTGCCCGTCGTCATCCACACTGGGTTGTTTCACCTCTGAGCGGCACTTTTTTGCACACAATGGGCTAAATGGCCAGGTCACAAGGACCCCGAAGGCTCAGAGGTTGGAGGAGGGGACCCACTGGAACAGCTGTTGGGAGACAGATGGTAGCCTCCCGTCAAGACCATCCAGCGTGTTCTTTAACGTTGGGTTGTTTTACCTCTGAGCGGCACTTTTTTGCACACCATGGGCTAAATGGCCAGGTCACATGGACCCCAAAGGCTCAGAGAACGTTGGGGAGGGGACCCACTGGAACAGCTGTTGGGAGACAGATGGTAGCCTCCCGTCAAGGCCATCCAGTGTGTTCTTTAACGTGCACAGGGTATGGCTCTCCCGCACACGGGGCCACGGCTTAACGTCCCATCCAACGGACAGCGGCCTTTCCAAGCCCATCGGTGTCCCCTACTGACCGTGGGCAGGGCGAGGAATTTTGCGGAGATAAATCTCAAAGCTGACCCAGCTGGAACTCGAACCTGGGAACTACAGATTACGAACCTGGCGTGCTACCGATTGAGCCATCCGCGTTCCTGGGGGTCCACAACTGAATCATCTGGATGTGTTCTGCCTTCGTTGCAATCTCCACCAGTCTATGAACACTAAATGACCCACATTAAGCCATCGGGCAGCATCCGATTGGCTTCGGCTTGCCCTGCACTTCTTGTCTGGTAAACATACCCAAGAAATCTTATCTCAACAACTCCACCTCACATTTTGCAGAGCTGCAGAATGGCTTCAAAAAGCCCATTTAATGCTCAACACACTTGCATACATTATATTGCAAAAAGTGTCCGGACACTTTCATGTTAAGTGAATGAATAGCCACATTCAAATCTTCCTAACTTTGAAAATAAGCTTTTTACCGAAAAGTCACTAGACATAAATTGATGATCTCGGTCAGAGCTCTCTAAATCTCTATTTTTTATATTATTAATCTAATATTTAAATTTGTGGAAGCTATAATATTTAACAACAGATGTTATCACACACCATACTTCCAAAACATCCCCCCCCCCAAAAAAAAAAAAAATGATGAAAACTTCAAAAATCCTTACCAAAATTCAAATATCGCATTTATTTTGCGAACAACTTGTTATAATACTTGTGATTTAACTTTTTGAAGTAAATTTTCAAAACTAGCAAAAGTTCCACTTAAATGTTTCATCTTCCATAACTCTTTAAATATTACAGAAAATAAAGATTTAGAGAGCTCGGACCGAGATCTTCAATTTATGCCTAGTGACTTTTTTCCGTAAAAAGCTTATTTTCAAAGTTAGGTGATTCGAATGTGGCTATTCGTTCACTTAACATGAAAGTGTCCGGGCACTTTTTGCGATATAGTGTATATCACTGTCAGCAGCATTCATTTGCATACCATAACTCAATCCCGTAACATTTAACACACAATACATGACTCTCGTGCATATCTATTATCAGAATTTTATGTATTTGCATTTTTTTCATCACTTCCTTAATTTATGGAACCAGTCTATAAGACTGGTTCCATAAATTAATACTCGCCAAATGAGTGTGGGTGAGTGTGTGCTATTACGATTGGATTGGATTGTTTTACCTCTGAGCGGCACATTTTTGCACACCATGGGCTAAATGGCCAGGCCACAAGGACCCCGAAGGCTCAGAGAAGGTTGGGGGAGGGGACCCACTGGAACAGCTGTTGGGAGACAGATGGTAGCCTCCCGTCAAGACCATCCAGCGTGTTCTTTAACATGCACAGGGTATGGCTCTCCCGCACACGGTCCCATCCGACGGACGGCGACCTTTCCAAGCCCATCGGTGTCCCCTAATGACCGTTGGCAGGGCGGGGAATTTTGCGGAGATAAATCTCAACGCTGACCCAGCTGGGACTCGAACTTGGGAACTACAGATTACGAGCCTGGCGCGCTACCGACTGAGCCACCCCCGCCCCTGCTATTAAGAACATCAAGAACTATAGCCATTTAAGTCATAATAGATGACATAATTTCATGCAGTTGGTAGACTTATCAAGATGATAGCTCAATAGTAGATAAACATTCATTACTGGCATATATTAAAAACCTTTGCAAAGTGTAAGCTTCAAGTTCTATAAAAAAACACTTTTTTTTCTGCCCCACAATACCTTGAAGCTTCCATTATAAGTAGTGTAGTTGTGCATCTCAATACATACTAATTCATTATAAAGATTGCTATTGGCATATTTAGAAAGTTGATGATCAAACATAAAATTGCGGACGACACAAAAAAGTTAAATCTTCCAGATTTCTTCCTGACAAAATTGTTTCACCAAGACTTAAAACATCAATTTAGTAGTTAAAATTGCCATGACTGTTAATAATGGATGCAACAAAAATAAATAAATGTGGCTTCACATTAAATTCGAATAGTCTTGCCTAACAATAGTAATTCTTTTGGGTTGTTTTACCTCTGAGCGGCACTTTTTGCACACTATGGGCTAAATGGCCAGGTCACATGGACCCCGAAGGCTCAGAGAAGGTTGTGGGAGGGGACCCACTGGAACAGCTGTTGGGTAGTCTCCCGTCAAGGCCATCCAGCGTGTTCTTTAACGTGCACAGGGTATGGCTTCCGCAACACGGGGCCACGGCTTAATGTCCCATCCGACGGACAGCGGCCTTTCCAAGCCCATCGGTGTCCCCTACTGACCGTGGGCAAGGCGGAGAATTTTGCGGAGATAAATCTCAACGCTGACCCAGCTGGGACTCGAACCTGGGAACTACAGATTACGAGCCTGGCGCGCTACCGACTGAGCCACCCCCGCCCCCAAAATAGTAATTCAATTAATTATTTAAGCGTGAAAAAAAAAAAAATCCAAGATAAAAAAAATATGTTATTTACCAGTTAACCATAGAAAGTTTTCCTATCAGTCATTGCTTCTTTATTTTTAAAAGAATCAAAAACACTGAATCTGTATATAAAGAGCAATAGTAGAAGACATTGATATTATCTAAACACATATTTATCAGAAGACACACAATCAAGTATCACATTAAAATGCACATGAAATAAAATCTGGGCATTATAAATTTACGATTACATATTTTCAGTGTTAATTACATAAAGTTAGGAGGGGATCTCAGAAATAATTGATTGCACAGAAATGCAATAAGCCAAAAAACAAATTGCCTAAGCACAAGTTTCACAGCTTTATTGTATACTTTATACTGATTTAGTGTTTCGTGACAAATTCATTTAATAATTTCCAATTATAATCATGCTGTTAGAGTGACTCTGTCTCTGCTGATTTTTCTCCACAATAACTGATTCGACAAAGCAATAAACCTTTCAATAATGATATACACACACATACAAAAAAAAAATTAATGGAATATAATGTCAGAGGAAAGCCACACTTCCTCTAAATCTTAATGTTTAGCAATATTCATTCAGTATTTTGACACTGGAACATTTAACAACCTCATACTTAGTTCTTGAATTTTTTTTTCTTCCCAAAATTCACAAAAAGAATTAAGAATTATCACAAAGACTAGTCAAAATACACTTATTTTTGTAAATGTTTGATATAACAGTTATTATTGTCAAACTTGTTGAGATATATACTTCTGATTGGCAATGTGACTGTGAATAAGTTCGCTGTCGATTGATGCGCGTGCCTCATACCTTGTTGTTTTGGCACTCTCTCCCATCTGAATCAGCAGGTTGGGTTGTTTTACCTCTGAGCGGCACTTTTTTGCACACCATGGGCTAAATGGCCAGGCCACATGGACCCCGAAGGCTCAGAGAAGGTTGGGGGAGGGGACCCACTGGAATAGCTGTTGGGAGACAGATGGTAGTCTCCCGTCAAGGCCATCCAGCGTGTTCTCTAACGTTCGGTTGTTTTACCTCTGAGCGGCGTTTTTTTGCACACCATGGGCTAAATGGCCAGGTCACATGGACGCGGGGCCACGGCTTAACGTTCCATCCGACGGACGGCGGCCTTTCCAAGCCCATCGGTGTCCCCTACTGACCGTGGGCAGGGCGGGGATTTTTGCGGAGATAAATCTCAACGCTGACCCAGCTGGGACTCGAACCTGGGAACTACTATATTACGAGCCTGGCGCGCTACCGACTGAGCCACCCCCGCCCCCAGAGAATATAAATAAAAAATAAATACCCCCTCAAGCAGCTGCTTGCCACAGAGGTCTGACAGGAGCCTGTCAGTTTATATGCCACAGTAGAAGATCTGAGAGGATGGCAGGACCTCAGCAGAAAAACGACACAAACAGCCATGCCTTACCCGGGGCTCGAACCCAGGTCCCGTAGATCAGTAGCCAAGCGCGCTAACCACTCGGCCACGGGACGGCTCCAGAGAATATAGGAGTTTCAAAACATTTTTGATGTATGTAGTTCGATGACAGCTAATCACTAAACACAGTATGACACATGAAAGATTTCTGAATAATTGGTTCCCTTTCAGATTATTAGATGCTACCTATAAGAATACATTGTAAAATACATTACTAACACATTTTTTCAATGATCAATGTTAAGTGAGTGTACTTTTAGATAACTTCAGAACAAAAATTGGCACATTATTATTTTTAAAAAAACCTGCTATCTCTGATTTAATTGCTCAAATGAAACTACTTCTCAAGCAACCCAATTGCCAAGGCTAAGCAGTTACAAAAATGGGGAATTTTGTTTGCTGAATTCCAAAATTTAAAAATATATAATACTTCCTAGGTTTTGTAAATGTTTTCTTTAAAATGTGATCATTTTATGAGGAAATGGAAGATTTACTTGCATTTGTTCAGGTCCTTAAGTGATTTATCTGAAATATATAGACAACTCTCCATTTTGCTTTTATTTCATCCACGTGAAATTTCCTTCTCCCTTTATGTGTGTGTGTGGGGGGATGCAGAAAGGAGGGGGGCATAATTTGAAGTAATCCATAATACTTGAGATATGATTCATCACATTTGAGAATTGTTTACACATGTTTTTCTATTTTTTTAGAGAGTAGACCGGTTGAGAATCCAAATCCTTTTACTCCTTTAGTTACATGAGGAAACTTGGTTCTAGCTTTTATCCATTTTCTTGTGGATCCTCTGGGGAGTGGGAGAGTGCTGACTCTTGTGTTGGCTAATAAAAAAAAAACCATACACCAAATTTGGTGGGGCGGGGTGTCTCAGTCGGTAGCGCGCCAGGCTCATAATCTGTAGTTCCCAGGTTCGAGTCCCAGCTGGGTCAGCGCTGAGATTTATCTCCGCAAAATTCCCCGCCCTGCCCACGGTCAGTAGGGGACACCGATAGGCTTGGAAAGGCCGTCGTCCTTCGGATGGGACGTTAAGCCGAGGCCCCGTGTGCGGGAGAGTCATACCCTGTGCACGTTAAAGAACACGCTGGATGGCCTTGACGGGAGGCTACCATCTGTCTCCCAACAGCTGTTCCAGTGGGTCCCCTCCCCCAACCTTCTCTGAGCCTTCGGGGTCCATGTGACCTGGCCATTTAGCCCATGGTGTGCAAAAAAGTGCCGCTCAGGGGTAAAACAACCCAACCCAAATTTGGTGGTCGTAGCTCTTAAAGGCAAAATCTTCTATTTTAAGATATTTTTGCAGGGGTGGGTGGGGGAAGATTAAGGGCCCAAATTTAGTTATATGATAAGAGGATGCTTAGTTGTTACCATTTAGTTCTTGATCAGACAAGCTCTCTAAAATATAGAGTATATGCAACAGAAATATAATTGTTCTTCAGGTTTACAAATGTATCTCCTTATTTTATGACAGCAGGGCCAGACCTTCAGAATGCTGATAACTGGAATGGAGGTGAAAAAAAAAAGATATATTTGAATTACATGTATTTTTCAAAAATTTCTTTAACAATTACTAAAACTGAAGTAAAAGTAATTCTGAATTCTTTCCCTAAAAAGAAACCACTTAAAGTCTACTTAAAACCAAACTTATTTCCAAGCTTCATGAGTTAATTGAGAATCAAGATCTTGTATACATACTTTAGATTGTAAGGTCATTTCAAGAAACTACAGATGTCATGGACATTCTTCACTATATTGCTAACCCAAAATCTTCACAGGCAGAGCAAAAGATCCCACTTTCGTATAAAGTTTTAAAAGGAACAGTTAATAAAGGGAAAATCCTTAATAAGTATAATGAACTTTACATAAACGCTCAGAAAATCTGCCCCCAACAGGATATATATATATATTTTCAAACCTTTGGGTTGAATTTTGTTATTTCCTTAATAAATTTTCGATTATTTCGAACATTCTCTTCTTAGAGAATTTAAAGAAAAACAATTATCTATTATAACTTTATTTAGATTTATTAAAACTAAACATGTTTTAAAAAATTCCTTTCCTCCTTTTCGAAATTCGAAGCTTTTGACGTCTCAGCGAATCAAAATTCGTTGTTTTCTTGAATTCTCATTGGCTAACAAACATGATGCAATGAAACTTTGTGTACTAAATTAAACATGTTGTTTTACATTCTAATTTAATTAAAAAATTTATATTCTCTCATGATTTTTAGGTCAAACTGTTTGGCAAATTGCTTTCTTTTTGAATAGGCTTAGTTTGTGTCATTTGGATTTTTACCTTAATCAATATCTCTAATTTAATTAATGTTGTATAAGTTAATATCCTGATATCAGGAACTTGTATTAAACTGCATTTATTTCAATTTGCTTTTAATATACTCAAGATCTGGTGCGTTTGATAGCCCCCCCCCCCCCCCCCCCAACATGTGGAGGGCTTACAGTAGTGCCAATATAGATAATACGACTGAATGACTGACTGACTGCAAACTGAGAATTACTGACATTAGAATTATGACTACTTAAAAGCACATCCACATGCTGTATGGTGCAGGTTTACTGTAAACTTTATAATCGGACCATTTTTTGTTGATATCACGCCTCTGTGGACCATGCTGTATTACGTTTCCAGCACATTTTGCATACAAATGGTTCACATATTGAAAATCTTGATTTGTAAAATAAAGGTTATGTTTGTTCAACTTGGAATTTTCTTTATTTTAGCACACCCATGCCACCTGGTGGCACTCAGTAACTAATTTTTTTTATTCAAATTCTCTACCCCTTGTTCTTATTAAGGTATCCACCACTTTTCGCTGTGATCTGTCGAGCAGATCCTTCTCTACATCACTCTGAGTAATGTCAGTTTAATTATAATCACCCTGTACATCCATCCAGTTGGGTTGGGTTGTTTTACCTCTGAGCAGCACTTTTTTGCACACCATGGGCTAAATGGCCAGGCCACAAGGACCCCGAAGGCTCAGAGAAGGTTGGGGGAGGGGACCCACTGGAACAGCTGTTGGGAGACAGATGGTAGCCTCCCATCAAGGCCATCCAGCGTGTTCTTTTACGTGCACAGGGTATGGCTCTCCCGCACACGGGGCCAAGGCTTAACGTCCCATCCGACGGACGGTACCTTTTCAAGCCCATCTGTGTCCCCTACTGACTGTGGGCAGGGCGAGGAATTTTGCGGAGATAAATCTCAACGCTGACCCAGCTGGGACTCGAACCTGGGAACTACAGATTACGAGCCTGGCACGCTACCGACTGAGCCACCCCCGCCCCCATCCATCCAGTGCTCTAGTGGTTAGCATGTTTGGCTACTGATCACAGGGACCTGGGTTTGAGCCCTGGATAATACATTGATGTTTGTGTTGTCTTTCTGCTAAGGTCTTGCGATCCTCAGAGATTCAACTATAGAATATAAACTGACAGATGCATATCAGACATCTGTGGCAAGTAGCTGTTTGAAAAAGTATTTATTTTATACTTCGACGTAATTCATTTTAGCAGAAAAGAAACAATGATAAAGGTAGAAATAAAATGGGCTAAATAATTTTACTTTAATAAATGGTACATATAGATGACCTCAAGTAATGAAAATTGAAAATGAGAAATTTATCATATTTAAAAGATTACAATCACAGCTATTGTGTATCAATGTAATAAACATGATTATAAGCTGTATACAACATCAATCTTTTGGCAAACTAATGCCAAAAGATCAATAAATTCTAATTGGTTCATAGTCAACAGTTGGGCATGGGTTCAGACGGAGGTTGTGCTAATGGGATCCCCTCTGTTGGGACTCATGGCTGAAACCATTATGCAACATGTTGAACATACAGCACTTCAACGTATACCATTAAAACCAACACTATATCTGTGATACTGGATGTGATTTTTTGGGACTTTTTGGATTGGATTGTTTTACCTCTGAGCAGCACTTTTTTGCACACCATGGGCTAAATGGCCAGGCCACAAGGACCCCGAAGGCTCAGAGAAGGTTGGAGGAGGGGACCCACTGGAACAGCTGTTGGGAGACAGATGGTAGCCTCCCGTCAAGGCCATCCAGAGTGTTCTTTAATGTGCACAGGGTATGGCTCTCCCGCACACTGGGCCACGGCTTAACATCCCATCCGACGGACGGCAGCCTTTCCAAGCCCATCGGTGTCCCCTACTGACCGTGGGCAGGGAGGGGAATTTTGCAGAGATAAATCTCAACGCTGACCCAGCTGGGACTCGAACCTGGGAACTACAGATTACGAGCCTGGCGTGCTACCGACTGAGCCACCCCTGCCCTATTTTTTGGGACCATCCTATAACTAAATTCAATACACTTAGCGACATGTTTAATATTTTACCATCTATTAAATTTACCCATGAAGCAGAGAATAAGGGGGAATTACCTTATCTGGATATCAGGATTAAAAAGAAAATATCGAAATGTGACCTAGAAGTTTTTTGGAAAATAACATTTATACCTAACCTTATAATTCGGCCCACCCCATATATTACAAAAAAAAAAAAATCAGCAATTTACCCATACTTTTTTCGAGCTTATCAATATAGTACAACACTCCAGACATTAAAAACTGAACAAAGATTCTATAGCTTTCGATATACAAAGCATAATAATATTAAAAATAAGAAACCTAATACAGCACTAGCACAGGTAATAATAGAAAACAATATAAAAATGAAAAAAGTACAATACAAACCATTAACTGCACCTCCAACCAAATTTCAATTGAATTATGCTGAAACACTTTTAATAAATTTACATAAAGAATCCATTTGTAACACTGACATACCAACTGTACCCGCAGCTTTGAACCTCCTGTTGCGTGAGCAACAAGTTACACAGTTATCCAAAATTAAGAGAGATGGGTATATAACGAGATTGGCAGTCAATTGAGAGTGCATTGTACCTGAGGAAGCCTCAAGATAGTAGGGGGATGAAATGCGTTGTACGTGGTGGATTGCTGCATGAGTGATATAAAAGTTTGCAGCATTCTATTGGATCTTTTATACATGGTTATTAATGTTTTACATTGCACAAAGACTCGGTTGGAGTCAAGTTTTTAGTTAAGTGTTCTTCATTCTCCCAACTATGACGAAGGTGGAAATCAACATGTTTAGCACGGAATGTGACTACATAAAAATAAGTGACCCTGCTAATTAACTACAACATCGTGAAGGGTTGGGTTGTTTTACCTCTGAGCGGCACTTTTTTGCACACCATGGGCTAAATGGCCAGGTCACATGGACCCTGAAGGCTCAGAGAAGGTTGGGGGAGGGGGCCCACTGGAACAGCTGTTGGGAGACAGATGGTAGCCTCCCGTCAAGGCCATCCAGCATGTTCTTTAACGTGCACAGGGTATGGCTCTCCCGCACACAGGGCCACAGCTTAACGTCCCATCCGACGGAAGGCGGCCTTTCCAAGCCCATCGGTGTCCCCTACTGACCGTGAGCAGGGCGATGAATTTTGCGGAGATAAATCTCAACGCTGACCCAGCTGGGACTCGAACACATCGTGAAGGACTAGTAACACTAATATTAAGCTTCTTGATGGAGACCTGTCATATATAAGATGTAATGCATCATAAGGAAGATATTAAGTGACCATACAAAAATATTAAGTGATTCTTAATATTTTCCTTACGATCCATTACATCTTATATATGGCAGTCTTTCCATCAAGATGCTTAATATGCCAGCCGCAATATACAGGAAAAGCACAAATATTTCATCAATATGAACACCTTCTGGGCTTTAATAACAAAGCCAAAAAAGTTACCAGCTAGAACATCTGAAATGTAAAATTAGGACAATACCAGGTCGAAGGACGGAACATCATGGGTCAGCCCAATTGCTGAATTGGTAATACTTTTAATATTCTTACATTGTGTTGACTTATGTAGTTAGAAGTTGATGTCAAGGTTAAATATGGCTTAAATGAAATATATCTTATGTATTGCACAAGTAGCAATATGATTGTGATAAGATTGATGTTGTATACAGCTTATAATCGTGTTTATTAAATTGAGAAATTTATTGTAAAAAATTGTTGTTGAGTAACAAAATGACTATATTTTAAAAGATTTTCTGCTCTATATATGACAAATTGCAATGTTTAATCAATAATGGTGAATTTGTATATGTACATTGTCATTGTCGTGACAATTAAAATGCTTTTTTATTGTTCACAAATACATTACATGTTCCAGTTGCTTTAAAACATTAATTTGTATAGACAAATACCAAAAATTATGAACAAGGATAGCTTGGATAGATGAAAGTATCCAAGGTGCCTTCTTATAGGGTAAATACAACACAACTGATCGTAGAGAAGTAGTAAAGAAATCATGCTACAAAATTCATGTTGGTCTGTGACTGGACAGTCAGTAAAATCAATACTTTGGGAGCAGGTTGTATTTTTTTTTTACTTTTCTAAATCATTCAATATACACTCAATCTATAATTTAAAATAAAAATTTGCTAAGGGGAGGGGATTGAAATCCCATCAGTATAGTAGGATAAAAGGCCTTGATAAAAGGTCTTGTTGTTCCTCATCCAACTACAGGAGGACAGTTTTCTGAGTCAAGAAAATCTTTCTTGCTTCCATATCCAAGATCTTTCATTCTCAGGAAATGATTAAAGCCCAAAGTTTTCTGAATGTAAAAACCAAGAAATAAAAAATAAATAAAAGAACCTAAAGAGATGTTAAAATAATATCTGCAACAGCACATTGTAAGATTTCAGCAGAAAAAAACCAGCAAAGATGAATCATAATGCCAAAAGATCAATAATGATATAAACATTTATGGAAATGAATAAATCTATAGAAAGAAAAATTAAAGTTCAATAAAAGTATAAATGCAAATGAATATAATATGTAGCATTTTGAGCTGACAGTGCAAGCACACAAGCCACTGCCAAAAACTCAATAGGGCCATCTGCATCTTGTGCTTTGCTCCCATTCCACTCTTAACCGAAGCTGCATATTACCAGAAGTAATTTTGGTTTCAGTCTTGGGAGATAAAGGAGTTGATAGCATCTGAAGATGTTGGCAAAGCAGACCAATGAAATGCATTATGCTTGGAAATAAATGTCAAATGTGTAAAGCAGCAGAAGATCCTTTACCACTGATCAAACAAAGCTACAATATATCCACCATGACCATACTCCATAGCATGTCCTCCTGCATCATGTGTAGAGAAACACCTCCACCATGTGCTAAACAGATGAACATTCTGTACAGCAGCGGACAGTGCCAAAGACCACCCAGCAATGCTATTGGACTGGCAAACCTCCAATACTAGAGCATCGCAGCACTATGACGAATGCACCAGTCACCAACCAAAGATTATTCTCCTACAGTGGTAAATATAACTAAACCTTTAACACGATATGTAAAATGAACTTTTACCATTGAATAGTTTTAGCATCTCAAGCTGCAACACAGGAGATATAACTCTCCTAACAGTGATATTGTGAATTAAATCTTAGAGGAGAAAAGCTTCCCAATTTGTGAGAAAATGCATTGGTTCAGATAAAATAAAAATCAAGGGAATGTGATGATCACGAGTTGAATGCTACATTTGGATACTAAAAAATGGTTATCAGAAAGCAAGCTAAAATATTTTATTTAAAAAAAATCCCCTCAGCAGCTGCTTGTGACAAGTCTGATAGGAGTCTGTCAGTTTACATGCCATAGCAGAAGGTCCGAGAGGATGGCAGGACCTCAGCAAAATAACAACATACATCCATGCCTTACCCGGGGCTTGAACCCAGGTCCCTTAGATCAGTAGCCTAGTGCAGTAACCACCTGGCTAAGTGAATCAAAATTTGCAGAAAAATTTAGCAGGTAAAAAACATTTTAAAGCTTTAATTATATATGTAAAATTGAAACTTCTATTTTTTTTACATGAAGTTTCACTTGTGCTATCTTTGCTAATCAAATCTAAGCTCCCAGTCTGCAGAAATCTGACATATGGTACAGTGCCAATAATCCTGGAATATTCAATGTTTATATATAAACCATGAATTCAATGGTGAAACAAAAGCAATATTCATTTAATGAAAAGATGTTATCAATTTTTTTTCAAATTATTAAAATACTGATTATTAATGTAGCTGCTTAGCCAAATCCCAACAGGTGCCCTCTTGTTGTGATGTCACCGGCTGCTTCTTCCAGACCCGGAGTTTGAGAAAGTGTGACAAAGTATTGGTAAAGCTATATATTAAATTAATGCAAAATTATCCAAGGAAAATCAATGACTTTCAGCAACAATTTTAAAATAAGATCAATGTAATTTTCTGATTAACATGAACAAACTTCATTTTCATGGGCTTTTTAATTTCAACTTGATGCATTTAATTATTTAGAAGGACTTTAGCTGCATAATAAATGTTAATACCATAATTTAATTTCCACTGCGGAAAGGTTTTAAAATTCAGGTGTTATTCTGCTAAAAAAAAGTAAAAACTTATCATGGCTGCATGCTTTATGAGAAACCTGATGCTTTAAGGATTATCAGGTATTTTGAAATTTCTAAAGCCTGTAAACAAGTTAAAGGAATGTTCTTAAACAACAGTTAGACCAGTGTGAGGGGGGAGGGCACTACCATTGACTAGGGGGCATTTTCTTGAAAATTTCTGTGGAAGTAGATTAAACAGAATATTGAATACTTCTTAGGTTAGCATAGCCTTCCATGGGGGAAAGTGCAAATGGAGCATACAAAAAATAATAGGTAGAGGGTTGGGGGGGGGGGGGAGCCCAAAAAGTAGGAAAAAAAGAACAATAACAACAGTTCAGTTCAAAAAGCTGAAAACTGTCGAGTCAGAAAATGTATGCAGACATAATCATGTTACAACAGTTATGAACATGCACTTTAATGCTTATTGTACATTACTACTTGAGATGCAATAGAACAATGACTTCTAAGTCATTTAGAATTTTTATTATTCTTTTCTAATCAGCTTTTTGGAATTTCTGTGCATAAAAATATTAAGCTTAGTAACTGAAACCATATATTAATAATTTCTTTTTTAAATACTTTTGATATTTTCCTTAGCTTAGACATCACAGCAATGAAGATACTTTAACTTTCTGTAGGGGAATAATAAGCCTGTCTCAAAGCAACTAAATTATCAAAACAAAAAAATGGAATACTGCAGAGGCTTAGACACAATGCTTAGCAGCAAAATAATTACTTTATGATTTATATTGTATCACAAATTATACTAATTTATTATGAAGTGATAACATTATTTTTGAAAAAAAAAAACACTGCAAAATAATTATGAAACTGAGGAACAAAAAGAGGGTGCAAATGGCATCTGTTGACAATTTAGCAAGACACTTTATGCAAAGAAAGGATATCTGGTCACCCCACTACCTATTGGGTCAGATGGCAATCATTATGGACAAGATCAACTGACTCAATTCCTTTTTCACATATAATCGAAAGGAAATTTAATCATTCTACATTAAGCGATTTCTGATACCTATAGGTCTCCCTGTGACCTGTCCAATTTGCAATGCAATTAGATCAGTGTAGAGCAACAGAGCACAGCTCAGAAAGAAACCAACCAATCACATTTGACATAATCATTGCTACAACACTGTCACATCACAGATTTAAACGCCATTGCCAGCATACTACACAACTAAATTCCAAATCTACACTGATTTTACAATTTTACTTTCTGAGAATTTACAGATATAATAATTTTGTGTTCTATGTTATTCTCATTTAATATGGTAGAAATAACATTTACCTGATATTTGAAACAAATTACATAGCTTTTAATATAGTAAATAGTCTATTACAGTGCACCACACTATAGGAAAAAGAAATTTTACTTATCACAAAATATAACGTGCACAACTTAATACTGGTGTAAACAACATATTAAAACATAACAATGTAATAAATGACAATGTAGTTTTTGCTCTGCAAGTTTTAGCGCTTGTTTCTGTTAATCAAACGGACACTCTTTTCAACTTCGAATTGGCGCAAGTCACTTCTTTGCAGGAATGCTTGTTTCTCCAAATAGCCACCTTTGCCTCTGTTATGCTGTTCTAATTCTTCTTCTATTCCTTCTTCTTTTTTAAAAGTCTTCCAGTCCAAAAGAGATTTTTCTAAAGTAGTCAACTTTTGCTTTTTGTTTAATATATTTCCAATAACTGACCCTAGGCCACCTTGTCTCTTAACGCCACTTGCATTTGCTCCCAGTTTTGGTTGTATTGCAGCTTTAGATTCAGATTTATTAGCACTATTTGAGACATCAGAATTTAAATTGTGTTTCTTTGCTTCTTCTGAATGTGACTCAACTTCTTTTGTAACAACAACAGCTTCACCAGCAAATTCAAATACTTCAGATATAGTTACTTTTTCTGCTTTATTAGCTGATTTTGACAAAGAATTCACTGGTTTATTATCTTTTGAAGCACACTGATTGGTTAAGCTATTCACTTGCTTTTTTTTCACTGCAGGTGGTTTTACATCTTGTAAAAAGTCATTCCATAGACTCTTAGCACGTTCCTTTTCTTCCTCCTCGGACAATTTGGAATTTTCCTTTATCTCGTCTTCTTCATTTACGTCTTCCTTTTTCCTTTTACGAGTTCTTTTCTTTTTATTTTTAATGTCATAACAAGCCTCTTCTGCAGCCTCCGGTTCAACATCACTCTCCTCGTCTTCTGAAGGATCGGTGACTTCGCCAGGTGGAACGTAATCACAATCACTTTCACTATCTGAAGAATCTGAATTCAAATCCAGGAGGCTAGACATTATGAATATAACGTTATGTATATTGCTGTAAACATATTACACTGAATTAGGTACGTAATTAATTCGCAACCACAAAGAACTCATGCACTACTTCCACCAGTCAATGCGTTTTCTGCAACTAAGATGATGCAGCTTGTTTTCTTCTTTCACATTACATGTTGCCAAATGGCCGAATACCAGCGAGGTTGTCGTTGTCCCATACCTTGGCCAACAATGATAAAATAAAAATAAATACCCCCTCAAGCAGTTGCTTGCCACAGAGGTCTGACAGGAGCCTGTCAGTTTATATGCTATAGCAGAAGGTCTGTGAGGATGGCAGGACCTCAGCTGAAAAACAACACAAACATCCATGCCTTACCCGGGGCTCGACCACAGGTCCCTTAGATCAGTAGCCAAGCGCGCTAAACACTCGGCCACTAGATAATATCATTGTTGGCCAAGCCCATACATTCAATGAGATGGAGCCACAGATCCTCACAATTCTGTGGTTTTAGCCACTGTCGCTTCCAGTAATTTCCTTCATTACACTGATAATGTGACTAAGTATACTGCTCAGGGCAGACTGGCATTTTTTTTTCAAGGAGGCAGCTGTATCAGAGGGGCCAGAAAAAAAATCAGTTTCCTTTTCAAGATTTCAATACTTATTACGTAAGCTAAAAATATACTGCTCACAAAAATTAGGGGATATTTCAAAATGAATATGAAGCAATGAAATATCCCCTAATTTTTGTGAGCAGTATAGATTTTCCCAAATTCTGTGGAATTTTTCAAAATTAGAATTATTGTAATTTACAAAATTCTGCTCCTATGAGGTCCCAGGGGCCCGTGACACTAAGTTCTAATTAGTTTCGAGAGGAGGGGGCAGCTACCTGAAATTTTACCAAGTGCCTCGATTTTACAACATCGCCGTGATTTATACAAAACAATTCCCTACTTTTAAATCTAACCTGAATTTTACCAAGTCACTTCGAATTTTGACAACTCGAATTATGCCAAGTTTTCTCGATTTCGTCATCTGTCCTTATTTTCACAACACGAATCCCAATTAAACAACTCATCTGCATTTTACCATTTTTTTACCATTGTCTTAAAAATTTTGCAAACTGACCTAGATTTGGCCAACTACCTTTGATTTTGCCAAGTTGCCTCGATTTTGCCAACTCTCCTTAATTTCCTAAAACAATCCCAATTTTCACAACTCACCAGATTTTTCCAACTGGCTTCGAATTTTGCCAACTAGCCTAGATTTTGCTAATTCCTTTAAATTTTACGAAAAAATCCCAATTTTCAGAAATTATTTGGATTTTACAAATTCGCTTTGAATTTTGCTAACTCCGAATAACTTTGTGGGGAACCTCCTCCCATAGTTATACCCCTGGGCACTGCCATCGTCTGGCTTGTGAACGGAGCAGTATATTGTAGACGACAGTTATGAGCAGTGGTGGGATTCAAAAATTTTAGGAAAACTGTTCTCTCTCACCTTATGGCCTTCCATAGTGAAAAATAAAATCCAAAAATATTTTATTAAAATTGCGATTTGGGCAATAATCATCTGTGGAATAACGCGAACAATAATTGCGACCCCGGAACATGAATAGTAGCCTATCCGAAAGAATTAAGGACTGGTTCCGCGAACTTGGGAAATTCTAGGAGCAGGCATGAACCGGCTGAATCCCACCACTGGTGTGAGTGAAGTAATATGTTAAAGGTGGAAAGCTGTCAACTTATTGATGGAAAGAGTTATCGAAGGATATAAGTTTCGCACCAAACTTTTGGCACGAGTTTAACTAGTATAATTATAATAAACTTGGTGCCTTTCGTGCCTTCTTTGATGTGGTGCCCCAGGGAGATCGTCTGCTTCTCCTGCCCCTTACACTGGCCCTAAATAGTTACCTAATTAATCTGTGCCTTAACCAAACCTCAAAGTGAAAAACAAGTAGTCTTCTCTTTTCTTGATGAATCTACAGTGCTCAAAGTGGAAATCGCAACATCTCGAAGGAAATGATATATGTGCCCAAACTGACAGGACTAAAGCTACGAAGGTAGATGTGAAAATGATCAAAAAACTGAACGTGAGAACGCAAGGTCCGTAAGTTTATTGCAGCTTCATCAGTACCTAGTAGACCCATCTCAGGCGGTGATACAAGCTTATAGACGTCTCGGCGTTCCATCAATCAGATGGTTAATGGTGTCCTGAGATATGGCGTTCCAAACAGCATCCATTTGAGCGTGCAACTGTACCAAGTTTGCTGTTGGAGGAAGTTGATGAAATAAGGTCCCACACATGCTCAATGGACGTCTGGCGGCCATAGGAGAATGTCCACACCTTGGAGACTTCCCATCGTTTTATGTGAAGTGTGTGGGGATGCTGTTGTCCTGCTGCAGAATCAGTCCAGGCATGGTGGTAAGGAATGGTCATGCCACAGGATTAATGTCATCAACGTCACATCTCGCTCTTAGTGTGGCAGAAACATGGAACAGCAGTGCCGTCTGCCATATGTGATGCAAATTTACATGATTGTACCATGGTGGAGAGCCATAGTGGCTACTGGAATTAGCTTACTCATGTTGTTGACGCCACCAACACCATGCAGACACTGGCATGCTGAAAAGAGAATCGGGATTTGTCGGTGAGCAACTCTTTCCTCCATTCGGTAGTCCAATGTTGTCTCACTTGCCACCAGTGGAGATGCCATAACCGGTGATGATTCTGCAATGGCAGATCTGGACTGTATATACATGTCTCGCCCTCATTCCTGCGTCATGCAAATGTGTAATGGTTTGCATGATCACAATGCCTGTAGCAGTCTGCAAATCACTCTGGCAGCAGTCACTGTGGTGAAAGGGTTGTGAATGGCCCTCCTATGGAAGCAGGTGATCTTCATGTCTGTGTGGCTTGCAGGTCCCGTCGTGTCATTTGGGTTGGGTTGTTCTACCTTTGAGCGGCACTTTTTTGCACACCATGAGCTAAATGGCCAGGTCACATGGATCCCGAAGGCTCAGAGAAGGTTGGGGGAGGGGACCCACTGGAACAGCTGTTGGGAGACAGATGGTAGACTCCCGTCAAGGCCATCCAGCGTGTTCTTTAACGTGCACAGGGTATGGCTCTCCCACACACGGGGCCACGGCTTAACGTCCCATCCGACGGACGGTCGGACTGCCTCTCCAAGCCCATCGGTGTCCCCTACTGACCGTGGGCAGGGCGGCGAATTTTGTGGAGATAAATCTCAACGCTGACCCAGCTGGGACTCGAACCTGGGAACTACAGATTACGAGCCTGGCGCGCTACCGACTGAGCCACCCCCTCCCCGTGTCATTTGGTGTTCATGATGTTGTATGAGATGCACTGTGCTCCCATTGCACCCCATGTGTGCGGCAATTGCTTGAAGGCTTAATCTCAGCTCACACAAACGATTCCCTCTCTCAGAAGGTGTAAATTGCTCATTAAGGTCCCACCAGAATCTCTAAGGCATGTTCCAAACATTTCTGCAGCAAGCACTTCAACCTCACTGTCGGTCATGCTATGATACGAGCTTGTGGGTGCCCAGTAATTTATCCATGGTTCGGCTGTGTCGTGTGTCCATTCACTGCAAAACTTTGATCATTTGCATATCTCTGATGACGATTGCGTCCTGCGATTTACATATCTCTACTTGCATTATGCTCTATTTTGAATGAACACCATACTCATTTGTAAAAAGTAAGATTTATTTAAATAAGCTACACATTTTATCACATTTTCTGAAACAGAGGGCATGAAGATAACATTGCTAAACACGAAATATTTTCAGTCACAATATACAGCATTAACACTGCAAGTTACCAATTGAAAAGCTCAAACTAAACAAGTGTTTTTCCCCCTTGATGACCGGGTATTGTACCCACGAGCGGCAGTTTCAAGTTTTCGTCTCAAATTTTCGGCCGAAAGAGGAGCAAACTTTTAAAGTACAAGGAACACTTATCTGTCCACTATATTCTTCTACTCACTTCAAAACTGTGGGGAGATATGCAGACATGAAGCGGTCGCCCATAGGTACATTCACATTTCTAAAGAATCTTCTGAGAAGGTAAAGTCGTAATTCTTTGAGGGTACCAATACGAGAAAAAAAGGTGTAAAATAAAAATCACTTACACGCATTAGATATGGTACACAAAGAATTAAAATTCACAAACACAAAATACTATCTAAAACTAAGCTCCAAGATTTAACAAAAACCAGATGACCTTACATTCGTACCTTTTACAACCCATTAAAATATCTGAGCATGTGTGGAAGCACTTACATCTTTCAAAGCACTTGAAACTAACACAATCCAAAATATTAAGTAACCCACAATGCCAGCTATAAACTTGTGACCAGTGCCATGTGAACATTTTCGATATACATTCATTGATCTCTGAATTATGACATTTCCACTCCATGTTTTGCCAATGGGAAATTAATTTCAGGGATCAATACCTTCTTAAATAAGCATTTTATGAGAAAATGTGGCTGAGGATAACTTAAAAGATCTCAATCAAATCTATCTAAATCTAGACTTCCAACAATATTCTTTTAGTATTTAAACAAGTATGGAGGTTTAAACATTTCAGAGCAGCAATGTGTTCCAAGAAATTTATCAAAAAATGAAACGATTATTCACACAACTTAAAATAGGCATTTATGAAATCATCACTTATTTCAGGTTCAATGAACTTCGATAGGGAATTTCTTTTGTCTAGCATTGCTGATAAATGTTGAAAATAGAAAAAAATCTTTAATTTACCTATAATTACATCTTCCAATAAAACTTAAAAGTACAAAGCTTCAAAGTAAGCGTCCCATTGATACAACATGGGATGGTCATAATTCAGTGAACAGCGTATAATATACCCCTCGTTAATGATTCTAATCTTGCATTTTACTGTGCAACTATATGAATGAATTTATACAATAACCTAAAAGACAATAAATTGAGGAGAGTTTTCGAATTCTTTCGAAAAATGAGTGAGAATTGATTAGAGGTTGTTGAAAAAGATAAAACTAAGTCACCAAGGCTGAGATCACGGCGAATTCTTTACTGTGCAGATGTCAGGAACAAACGATACTTCCTGCTTGGACAATTTTTAACTACACATGAAATACATCACGCTGGTATTGGAAAATGCAAGAATTTCTAGAGACAATTTCTGACGAAGTTTAAATTCTATAGCAAAAACTTTGCTTATATTAGCTCTTGGTGAAATTAGCCTCCATCTCTACCTTTAGATCTACGAGAAGAGGATCCCAGAGAAATAAAACCGTGAAGACCTATGAAAATAAAAATTGCAGCAAGGAACCGCAATTATGCAAAAGAAAAAACAACTCTTTTGATCAAATGGGATGGTTAAGCATGTAGATATGCAATCTAAATTTTAAGTATAATCTTTCAGTATTGAGTATAAATGCCCTAGTTGCAGACAACCTTTTCTCTTTCAAATGTTATTGGCACAAAGAGAAATTACTTCAGAACATTAATTCGAGCGCAAGACTCGCAAAACTGATGCAGTTTGAACGAATGAAAACGTCATTAGAACCAATGGAAAGTCGTGACTGAACGATTGTCATTTGTAGTGGTACTTTCAATGACAAACTTATAGAGTGCATTACTATAGTTTAATCCTAACAAAAAAAAATGATAATTTCATATATTTTCAGAGAAAATTAACGACATTATAGGCAACTAAATTAATAAATCAACGAAAATCAAGTTTTCCCAGAAGAAATGAGACTGACAGCTAACTCATCATTATGATAGGCAGAACATAACTCGTAAAAGAACATCAACCCTATGGGAGGGTCGCAAATACTTATACCATAATCGAATTCATTTGTCTCCTGGCATATGGAACAAGTTCTTGCTTTCATGTATTAAGCTAAAGTTTATTATAATTTCTTCATATCCTAGAACGAAATATGCGCTTTAAAATTCATTAATCTGCTCCGATTTCCTTAACAGATTTTTGACTTATTCAAAGACACTCGTTAGAGTTGCCATTTAATACAAATAACTCTTATTTCGGTATCAGAAAAGCATATATAAAATACACCATTTAACAGATTCTCAAAATGGAGAACTATAGAAGTTATTTTTTAGCAAAAATCATGGCTTCTAAGGGTTTTAGAAAAAGAAGCTCGTACTTGCTTTGCTAATGAAAATTATTTCTTGGCTATATTACTCGACCAGTTATCAATATCAACATTATATTAAGAATATTATACTACATAAATATACGGAAGAGGTTTTTACCATTGAAGGGCGATTTTTTTATACACAATTGGCCAGGTCACAAGGTCTCAGAGAAGATTTGGTGAAGGGGACCGACTGGACAGCTGTTAGGAGACAGATGGTATCTTCCCATCAAGGCCATTCAGTGTGTTCTTAATGTGCAGAAGGCATGGCTCTCCTGCACAATGGCCACAGCTTAATATCGTAGCTGACGAACAGTGACCTTTCCAAGCCGACCAGTGCCCCCTTTCTAACAAAAGTCAGAGTGGGAGTTAGCGAAGACTCCAACCTGGAAACTGCAAATTATGAGCCTGTCACTTTACCGAGTCAAACTCCCCCCTCCCTAAATACAGAGAATAATTATCTTGGTTACCGCATAGAAGTACAAAATGATTATACACAAAAAAAAAAGGTTTTCTGTTAAGCTTTTTATGGAAAAATAAGAAAGCTGCAAATTTGACTTTCCGCTAAAATAAAGTGAGGCTGTCCCCAGTAGTGTCATTCCAATTTATTAAAACCGGTTCTCTTCACTTGTAATCATTATTTTAAACATACAAACAATACGAAAAGCATCTAGGAGAATTATCATTTTAAGAGTTAATAAACAGAGCACCATAACGCTCTCTTTATGCAATTTGTTTCATCATTAGAGCCGTCCCGTGCTCGAGTGGTTAGCGTGCTTGGCTATTGATCTAGAGGGACTTGGGTTCGAGCCCTGGGTAAGGCATGGATGTTCGTGTTGTTTTTCTGCTGAGATCCTGCCATCCTCTCAGACCTTCTACTATGGCATATAAACTGACAGGCTCCTGTCAGACATCTGTGGCAAGCAGCTGCTTGAGGGGGAATTTATTTTTTTTATTCATTATTAGTGATGCTGTTTATATTTTTTTTATACTTAATTTTTTTAGCAACTGGTTCCACCGAATTGGTCCAAACCGGCTGGATGACACCACTGGCCTATCCTACAATTTTAGACACTATTATAATTAACTAATTAAAGCATTTCTTAGGCACTGGCCATATAAATAAGGTGACCATTTTTCCCACTTGAAAACCAGGGTATTTTGTTCATTTTAGTTTCAATTTTCACACTGGTGGTACTTCAGTTATTCCAAATTATGAAATGTCTCCACTAAAAATATTTTCTAAAGGTAAGAGTTTCTAAACAAATATTCATTCGATACATAGTTCTGAAAGCTGGAACATTTAACAGTAACTTTGTATAACAAAACTGCGTTTTCTAATGCCCATAAGGAACTAAGATTTTAGTACCTCGTCGTCTGTTCAATTTATCTCAACTTTATTAAAACACAAAACAATTGCGCCAGTCATAATATGTGACTCAGTTATTCCAAATTCTGGAAGGTAGGTATCTATCTCACTTCAATCAACAATTCATTCAATTCAAGCTTGTCGCACATATTTGAAATTTTTGGCGAACATTTTCAGAAACTGATTTAAAACAAATTACGTACCCTTTTGACCTCTGGTCAGCACTTTTTAAAGCAACATTCTGTACACGTAGCTATATATTTATGAAACTATAACTGAAAGTTTGGACTTTTCAATATTTTACATAATACGGAAATTTCTGTGAACTGTTTCGTTCTTTTCAATACCAAAAGCTAACATACCATTTCATGATAATCTAAAATATAAGGTTTAAGTTACCTACACCTAGAATTATCCTGGATGGCTCAGAATGTCTGATCACTCCAACAGAAAAAACTAAATTACAGTATATGAAATTTAGGACAGGAATGGACACATATGTTGTGTATGTAGGATCAACTGAATCCTTGATGGGAGTATATAGCCCTTGTGGCAAAGTCATGATAAAAGCCCAGAGCTCAGCTGAAATTTATATTTTACAGTAGTCTCGTGAAACCTAAAATAAATACACTATATTGGAAAAAGTAACTAGACACTTCCATGTTATGTGAATGGAAAGTCACATTCAAAGCTTCCTAGCTTTGTAAATAATTTTTGTTCCAGAAAAATGTCACTAGAGAAAGGTCTCACTCACAAGGGAAATGTACACTGACAAAACGAGTTGCTCAACGAGACCAAATCCGTTCGACAGATCATGTCTGAAAATGGAAAAGTGCTCATTTTAAATGGGTCTCCCATAGGGGAGAAATTATAGGGTTTCTAAGTTTACATAGAGGTCTTTGGGAAAACTGAAACAACACGTCTTTAAAAAATGAAATGATATAATGTTTTGAATGATGAAAAAAGTTAATTATTACAATAAATATGCAATTTTTTAATCAAAGAATTATACAGACAATAGGTTTGTGTATAATGTACACACCTAAAGTCAATGATGTCACCAAAGGAATGATTGACTTTAGGTGTGTACACCTAAAGTCAATCATTCCTTTGACTTTAGGTGTGTATGATCAATGGGTATTATGTAAGGTCTTGGTCTAAATATCCAGACTTATAAAAGGAAGATTTGATGATATTTGTCATCGAAATCTGTGCCTAGTATACTACTACTTCCCATAGATCTCTATGTAAACTTTGAAGCCCTATAACTCTGCCCCCCATGGGACACTGCCCTTTGAAATTAGCACTTTTCCATTTTCAGACATGGTCTATCAAATGAGATCAGTCTCATTTTGCAGAATGTACACTTCCCTTTTCAGATCTAAATCTCATTTTCAACAATATTCAATTAATATGTAAAAGGGTACTGAAGTTGGAACATTTAGCAGCAGATGCTGATGTCGCTTTCTCCCCAAACTGATAACTGAAAAAAAATTATTACATAAACTCCAAATATTACATTAATGCTGGTGGACAATTTGTTATAACAATTGTGTTTTATCTCTCAAAATAGATTTTCCTGAGTAGCAAAACCTACAGTTAAATGTTTCAGCTTCCATAATTCTTAAAATATTAAATGGATATTGCAAAAAATAGATACTTAGATAGATTTGAGTGAGATCTTGAATTTACCTCTACTAGCAATTTTTCATAAACTTATTTTCATACTTAGGGAGCTTTAATGTGGCTTTCCATTCACTTAACAAAGAAGTGTCTTGTTCATTTTGCAATATAGTGTACATGCATATAAAGATGAATCACAGTGATAAACTAAAAATTTCTTTGCAGTACCTCGGTTTCATGTCCTCTGGACTTGGACTGCTTACGCTTCTTTTAAACAATTCTGCGCACATTTGTGTGCATAAAACTTTACAGATACAGCTAAATATATATATAAAGCAGTATTTTAATTTTGACAGAACTTTTAATTTTTTTGAAAACCTGGTATTTATAGTATTGAATATATTTTCCAGGGAACAACTGGTTCAAAACTGGAATGATGGTCACCCTACACATAAAGAACGTGGTAAATCGTTACATAAAACTGATGTTCAGAAGAAAATGAAAAGAAAAATATTTCCCAGTAATGTCACAGCACCTGATATGAAATTACTGGCATGTATACAAGACACATCATAAAATAATGCAATTTTACATGTAGAACACAATACATATTTAGTTTATAAAAACAAACTTAAAATCAGATTGAAACAGTTAATAAATTATTTACAGAAGATGTTTGTTTAATCAGAATTCGTTAGCACATCAACAATAATCATAAGTTATTATTTACTTCCAAAGCAACTGCCAATACTTAATCGTAATATTCTGATATAGCTCACATTCCGGATTATTTGGATTATCCCCACAGATACTAAATACAAAGTTTACATATATATACACTTCATAAAAAGTATCTAGCTTGCAGTCGGCATAATTAATACAATATAATGAAAACACTAATGTATTAACTTAATTCTGTTACAGCAGCTCTAAGTTTTCTGCTATATAAATGCTAACCTGTTTAGCAGGCTTCATTTTCATCTAAAAGGTATGAATAGGAAACAAATGCTACATAAAGAGCACTTGAATGTCACACAAGTATGAGAAAAATATATCTTAATCTTTCAGTCTACACATTTAACGAGCTCAAATAATTTAAATCGCAATGAATCCAAAGTTAAAAATGATATCGATAAAAATTTATTACACACATTCCCTATTTTCATTTTAATATATTGACAAAAACAACTTGGTATTTAAATTTCCAATGTGCATTTTTTAAGAACAAATATTTTATTTCCTTTTTATACTTATTGAAATTCAATTATTTTTACCTGATACCTTCAAGTGTTAGTAAAAAACCTGCATGGTACTCTAATTACAGAAAAATGAGGAATTAAATGGCAATTTAACCTATGGATGTAGCAATGCAACCAGTATGATTTAACTAGTCATGCAATGGGAAATAACAAGATCCAGTATTTCAAATCCTGGTATGTTTATCTCCCATTATTAATCCACTGGAAAAATTATTGTGTTAAAAATAACTAGTAAAAAAATCACATAAAATTTCAGAAAGAGGGGGGGGGGGAGGTATATAATAAGCACATAAATTAAAAAGGAATCAACTGCATGTCTACTGAACCGATTTTACTGTCAATGTATGGTTTAAAATGAGCTTTCCACTTTCACTTACTTTTCCACTGATTGAACCTAAAATACTGCCTGCCAAGCATATCTATCATAGCAACCAGCCCTTTATTGTGCTGAATGTTGCATAAGGGAGTTTTTTTTATTCACCTATGTTCCAACTACAAAAGTATGAAATACCCATAGAATCATGGAGGGGCCATGTGAACTCAGCCACTGAAAAACAAATACACATGGAACTTATTTTTCACTTTTTGGAAAGTATGATTGCACAAATACACGTTGGTGATGGTGGGTGTAGTAGAGTACACCTTGCACATACAACTGCAAACTTTTCTCTTGAAGAATACAGAAAAACATCCCTCCCCAAAGAAAATACCACTTTTGATTCTTCTGTTAACTGTAATACTATATACTGGTTATGACACTATCAGAGTCAGATCAACAGAGCACCTAATTCTAAAATACGCAATTCCAACCAATAGAATAGCCCCTTGAATATTTGAATCCTATTCAAGCACTATCTCAAAGCTGTCAAATCTCAAATGAAGTTAAAACATAACCTAATTTCAAAACACTCCTTTTGTTATCTTCTTTTCATTAATATCCAGACTCACAAAAAATAGTAGCTTATCTGCAAGTTATATAATGTGCACAAAGTAACTCTAGTATTGTGTTTCATTTAACTGATGGCATGTATTAACTTATAAAAGGAATTGAGTAACTTCCTAAATTAATATCTGATGAGCAAACAGTTTTTGCCATAATAAAGTATTCAGTCAATTATGAATTAAAAAATGACATAATTTTAGCTTATTCACTTTAAAGTAATAAAAATTAACTCCTCCCCATCCGATCTGGCTCTGATACTGTCATAACCAGTATATAGCATTACAGTTAACAGAAGAATCAAAAGCAAAAGTAGTATTTTCTTTGGAGGGGGGGGGGGGGACTTTTTTGCATAATTAGTTTTAAAATCAAGACCTATCTGCCAAATATGTTACTTAAGTAATGTATGTATATTCTTGTTCCATATATATATATTCAAGGATGTACTAAAATAACTAAAATATTCTATGCTAAAGCACTTGGGAGATAAAAGAGTGCAATTTTGGCTGGTGCAGATGAAAATAAAAAGAAAATCTTGACTGAAATTTCACGCGTTTAAACCTTGGAAAACAGCACTAAATAAATAACAGAGGCTTGCACATTTCAATTCCGCCTTACCGTGTAACTGGAAACAAGGAAAATCTTAGCACTGCATAACTCTAGCAATTGATTTTCTTCACAGTAAATACTTTAAGAATTCTCAAAAGGTTAAGTTAGATGATGTCTTTCATTATTCACCATAAACATACATTATTTCATTTACAAAGATTACATTTTCTTCTTTCATAAAAGATACAATTTTAAATATTTCCGAGGTTTTTTTCATGGAAATATCTTTACAATTTACATTATCATGTCGATTTATTACCTCAGAAAAACAGGCGATTTTATCTTGGAAAATAAGTTACCAAAATTCTTACATTCACAAGTATTTGCAAACACCATAGTAATATTTTTAAATCTTTATTACATTGGACTATATTTTACACTACCATAACCCCTTTGGCTTGATTTAAATTTCTTCTTGCATGTTACACAATACCTAAATCACAGTGAAATACTATATAAATATATTCAGTCTAGAAATACTATAGTGATAAAACTACCTTTTTTTCTTTTATTCCCAATGATTAGGTAATTAATATGATTGATATAAAAGTATGTGCCAGACATGTTATTTGGCTGTTTGAACTTTTCAGCTTGTAGTGTGTGGGATATGATGTTCATGCAAAACAGGTTAACTTATCTAAAATTATATCAAGCAAAGCCACTTTTTTTTTACTATAAAATTTCAAAAATAAACGACTACTTTTGTCACATATATAATTAAATGATGAAAGTCTATATAGCCAATAAACAAAATTCAGATAACTGAAAATATCTTTACTGTTTAGTTTTTAGCAATTTTTTAAAAAAAGCATTAAAAATAAAAAAAATTTTTAAAAAACTTTGCTAATGCACTATCATAGCAAATTTAGTCACAATATTTTTGGACTTTTTTAGGAATTATGTAAAAATCAATAAAGTTGCACCACTTCAAAATTTAGTTGTACCACTTTCCAAATTATTTAGTTTTCCATCATATTTAACCAATATTACACGTATTTCAACCACTTTTCCATACTGGCATTATCATCCAGTGGCCAACCAGGTCTTAGCTGTAGTACAGATCCAAATTTGTATTATGATAATGCATGCTTCCTTCTTTCTGCATTTTTACTGAGGATTCACCTTCCTCGTGGATCTTCTCTACAAGTGTATTATACTGAAAGGATCCTGTCAGACGTCTATTGGCAGGTGATCTGTGTGAGCAGTAATTTTTTTTTTATTGTACTACCAATTCAGACACTAAATAAATTATTTCATTATAACTGTTTGTTCCCAAAATCAACAAGGTCCTCTAATCCTCCTTTTATAAGTCATTGACCCCTCATTAGTGCAGAAGAGTTACTATCCAGCTCCTGAACATATATGCAAAATTTTTCTTAAAAAATATATTAGGGCTTCACCAGGCTATTGAATTTTTTACAATTAGTATATTATTAGAAGAGTTTGCATTTTTTTTTGATGCAACTTTTACCTTATATTTTACCCCTTTTTTTATCTGCTACATATAAAAGAGAATATTTCTAGAAGTTACTCCTAGTTTGTATATGCCTTCTCATACAAGGAATGCTGCACTAAGACTAAAGTTTGCTGACCACTGCCTCAAAACTAACATACAAAAAAAGTATGCCTATTCAATTGCTAACTTTTAGGGAAAACAAGTAAATTGTTTTTTTACAAGTACAATTTATCACTGATATCTTCAGGATCTTGTCGACAAATGTTGCTTTCATATTAGAAAAGGAAGCAAGACTAAGGAATTCCCAGAATAACATCAACTAGTTTTAGAAGTTTTGATAATAAAAGTCTGTATCCCAAAGGCTGTTGGTTGGTTGTTTTACCTCTGAGCAGCATTTTGCACACAATAAGCAAAATGGCCAGGTCACCTCAAAAGCTCAGAAAAGGTTGGGGGAGGGGACCAACTGGAAAGGCTGTTGGGAGAGAGATGGTAGCCTCCTGTCTAGTCCATCCAGCATGTTCTTTAACGTGTACAGGGTATGGTTCTCCCGTACATGGGGTCACAGCTTAATGTCCCATCTGACGGATGGCAGCCTTTCCAAGCTCATCAGTGTCCCCTACTGACTGTGGGCAGGTAGTTTTGCAGAGATAAATCTCAATGCTCACCCAACTGGGACTTGAACCTGGCACGCTACTAACTGAGCCCCCCCTCCCCCCACCCCATATCCCAAAGGCTTGTTTTTAAACTATTATGTAAACAATTATAATTTTAAGATCAGTTTCAGCCATTTTGCTTCTGAAACAGAGTATTTCTTAAATCTAGTTAGATTTTTGTCACATAATGCATAAACTGATACAAGTGAGAAACTAGTAGTGAGTATCAAGTACAGAAAACTAGAAGATACATATCCAGTGTCTAATAAGGGGAATGAGTGGTCAAATTTTGTCTACATGACAATATCATGAAGCATTACCTGAGTTAGGAAATTACATGACTCACATACTTATGATCCTGCTATTAGTGAAATAGTAGACAAAACTGTCATAGGTAGAAGAGGTATAAGCTTTATCATGTCACTTCCCATCAAAATCATAAATTTTAGATGTGATCACAATAAAAATTACTGTATTACAGTGTGTATTTTTGAAACACTCTTTACAGATAGTCGCATTTTAGGCTTTACACTTTTTACATTTCTATATTTTTCATTAAAAGTATTTTTTAATATGATCATGAGACACAATGGGAAGCAATGCTCTATATGCCACAGTTACTATTTCTGCTGTTAACCAACATTAG
This sequence comes from Ryuthela nishihirai, assembly GCA_038380435.1. Lineage (NCBI taxonomy): Eukaryota > Metazoa > Arthropoda > Arachnida > Araneae > Heptathelidae > Ryuthela > Ryuthela nishihirai. Next base: position 37,284,190 of record JAWZYU010000034.1, on the reverse strand, counting down.
TATCATTAGAATGGGACTTCTTCCAATTTGGCTAATCAATAGGCAATACTTTATGACCTTGTCAAATGTAAGTAAAACTTAACCACTCATATTTGATGTACCAAACACTAGACATGCATCTCTTCTGGTTTATATTCACATTTGCATTGATTACCCATACATGAAGAGCTAACCAGATATACATAATACACACTATTACAAAGTGAATGGTGCAAGAAAATCACAAACACAGATTCTTACTATCAAAGCTTCTAAACAAGCGAGTATATGATTCCAGGAATTTCTCAGCCTTGCATCCCTTTATGCTGTGCCAGCTAGCAACAAAGAAACATACAAAATAAGTTGATAATGTCCACTAATATGATCCTGAACTGTTACCAATGCTAAACTGTGCAAATAAAAAACAATTTCTGGCATGTTTTCTCAAAAACTGAGTAACACAAGCCTTATTTACAGCATAACAGCTAAGTCTACTGTTCCACCATTTTTTTTTGGCTGTGTTAGGCAGTGATCAGCAACTTGAGTCTTAGTAAATCATACATATCCTTGTATGAAGCCTGTACAAGCTAAGAGTAGCTTCTAAGAACCTTCTCTGTCCTATAATCAAATTACCCCTCAACAGCTGCTTGTCACATGTCTAACAGGAATCTGTCAGTATAATACACCATAGAGAAGATACTTCAGTTGGTTGGTTAGGTTGTTTTACCTCTGAGCAGCACTTTTTTGCACACCATGGGCTAAATGGCCAGGTCACATGGACCCCGAAGGCTCAGAGAAGGTTGGGGGAGGGGACCCACTGGAACAGCTGTTGGGAGACAGATGGTAGCCTCCCGTCAAGGCCATCCAGCGTGTTCTTTAACGTGCACAGGGTATGGCTCTCCCGCACACAGGGCCACGGCTTAACGTCCCATCCGACGGACGGCGGCCTTTCCAAGCCCATCGGTGTCCCCTACTGACCGTGGGCAGGGCGGGGAATTTTGCGGAGATAAATCTCAACGCTGACCCAGCTGGGACTCGAACCTGGGAACTACAGATTACGAGCCTGGCGCGCTACCGACTGAGCCATCCCCGCCCCAGAAGATACTTCAGCAGAAAGACAACACAAGAAATAAACATCAATGCTTATCTATAAAAAAGCGAAGTATAGCATCAAGAACACCAAAAATGGAAGCTTTCGTAGCTATGCACTAATGGTGAAAAATTCAAAAGCCAGGTGCAGCCCGAAGATATTTTTCAATTAAAAATTTTTTTGCATACTTGGTCAGGAGCTATTGTTTCCTCACAACAGCACAACACATGGGGGAAAAAAATTGTACTCCACTCTGCACACAATTTTATTTATTTTATGCATTTTATATATTTTTTTAATTATATTTAGTGGTTTACTTTTATTATTGTCACAGAGTGACAGATTAATCAGTAAGCTTTGTTAATGGTGTAAGAGTTTAAATAACTAGTTATGTTTTTCATTTTATTACATATTTTTTTAATGCAGACTTAAGCGATAAATGCATGTCTGTCATAGGAAATAGGCTACAAACTCATTGAAACTTTCTTTGGGAACCATGCACTGAAATAATGCAGTCTTTTCAATTTGTTGCCAAAACAAAAATCAACTATAAATGTAGCTTCAACATATTACACGAGACATAAAACCACTTTAGAGTAGAATATTAGCATCTAGCCTAAGATTTTGGATACTGGTTATGTAAATTATTCAAAGATCCTACAAATTTATTTAAAACAAGTGCAAACCTTTATGAACCCAATTATCAAGGTTTAATGTCAAAAACTTATCACTACTAAAAATAGTTGATTATCTAAATGGCAACTTGTTTTTTTTTTGTATGTTTCTTTTACTGAACTTACTAGTATTTATACCAAATGTAAAGAGAGAGTTTTTAAATGCTATTTGTTCTGATGAAGAGTAGTAGGAAAGGAAAAAAAAGGTAGTTGGCAATTTTTGCACAAATACTAACTAGTATTTCTAAACTTGCTTATACAGCTACAGGTATTTTATTTGGCAAGAGAAAAATAATCCATTACTTTCTAAAAATGACAGTAATTTACGATCAACTTATTTGAGCTCGAAGGTTAAGAAGTAAGAAAATGCAAATATAGTACTATTTTTGTTCATTTGACTATTTTTTTTTCCTACTTCTACAAGCATTTTACAAGTCTCATTCTTGATCCAAGCAGTTCTCAGTAAAAAAAAAAGAAGCCATATATAACATTTCTTTTCAGTTCATATCACTTAACAGCTACAGATATACAATGTTAATATTAACAGAGAGCAGATGTGCCAAAGGTTCAAATTTTAATTTTCTTGAGATCAGCAAGCATTTCTCGATGTCTTTCAATATCCTTAAACATGTCTGCTATATCCTGTTCTGTTAATCTTCCATCATTTTCAGCTAACTTGTTTGAAGTATTTCCCATGAGTTCCTGCAAAAATGCAGGATCATCGTATTTTGTAGTATCCATTCCGAGGCGAGCAACAACAATCTTCAACCACTCAACCCAGTCCATAGGAGAAGTATCGGCAGTGCAAGGAGGTAATGGTGGAAATCCTTGGCACCATGCTTCTGTAATCCCCTTCTCATTCTCATTGTTAGAACACACAGATTCAGCACCTAAGTTCCAAGTCCCCATTTGATAATCAGAATTCTTTGGAGCCATTATATCAGGAGAATTAACAATAGGTGATGATGTTACATCTTGTGTAATATTATGAGTTGCCCTTTCTTGCTCTATAGCTTTAATGCCTTGGCGAATATAATTTTGAAAAAATTCAGATGATCTCTGGAGAAATGGTTCAATATTTGCTTCTGGATGATGCTGCCTAAATTCATACAACTCTAACAAGCCTTCTTTAGTTTGTTCTTTTGATCCAATTTTTCGAAATATTTCAGTTAAAGCTTCATGGGTAGATTTGGACAACTTTAAAGGAGAACTTTTCAATTTTTTGTTTCCACTGTTTCCAACAGCATCAGCACGAGTTTTACTACTTCGGTCTTTAGTTTTATGATCACCATCTTTTCTCATATTTAGAAGCTTCTGCAAATAATTTACCAAATCAGATTCCTGACGGTTTGGAATCAGCATTAAATGTTTCATTATGTCTTCTCCTTTATAGCTAACTAGAGTATATAGTATTGTTTTTATTGTTCTAATAGGAGTATCAGATGGCCTATCTTTCCATGATGACGACGGATAAGCTTTCAAAAACACATGAAGATCAAGCAAAATTCTGTCAATATTTAGCTCTTCAATATATTGCCCCATCATGCGTAGCATTTTCCAAAGGCATTTCATTACCAGTTCGGTAAATCGCTCAGATACATTCATACTGCCTACACAATCATGCAATAGCTTTATTAATGCGCTCATAACATGAGTTGGATTGGATCGTTGGAGTATACGTACAATAAGAACATTAATAGCTCTAACAACTTGAGGGCCTTCTTGTAATTCATTTAAACGTGTATCCAGCATAACAGTTATTAAATGAGGAATTAAGTCTCTAAGCACATCACGACTAGCCTTTTTAGCCAGAGATTTATGATCAAATAAAGAAACTAATGCCATCGTGACACATCGATAGAGACGAATAACATCAGCTTTACAGATATTTTCATCTGCCATATGTTTATTATGTGCTAGGCGATACTGTAAAGCTCCCATAACTAACAGTTGATCCACTCTGGAACCCATCACAGCTTCTGCTCTATCATCTTGTCTCAATACTTCTTCGACTTGAGCAAATGCTTCAACAACAACTGGAATTTCCTGAGCTGTCAACTGGGCCATAACCAGATTAAGTGCTGTAGTAGCTTCAGCTGAACTATTCAAAAGCTTTACAGCTGATGCTGGTGGCCTCAATCGTGTTTGTGGAAGTTGGATATCAGGAAGATTCAATATATCATCAGCATTCAATTCCACGGGTTCTGGTAATTTTGACTCTGGTTCCTTAGATTTAAACATTTGTTCTATGTCATCAACATCTAATGTTAATGGACCTGTGGAACGAGGCCGTGGAATTCGACCCTTTGTGATTCGAATTTCTCCTTCTGACTGTCCAACTGCATGCTGTTGTGAAGGAGGGCTTGTTTTGTTCACCTGGGGTACTGAACTGCCTTCTCTTTGCAGTTCTCTCTGAAGAGGAATCCGACCTTTGGCACTTCGTTTTATTCGTTCTTCCAATAAACTCATGTCTTTATCAGCCAGCTGTCCTACATATTTATATACTTTCTCACCTTCAATAAAATATGCTTGTACTACACAATTCAAAGATGCATTACGAACACTATTATCCCTGTCAGCTATCTGTCGAGCTATTTCTTTTAGTGCTACAACAGGTGTTGGCTGGCACACACTTAAACCATACAGTTCTATCATAAATCCTAATTCTTCTAGGCACTCAGCTCGTTGTCTTGCATTTTTTGATGAAAGACCTTGCATTATGTAGGAAAACATTTTACTAGCTGGATAAATTTGGCACATCAATTTTATAATTTCTCTAACGCCTTTTCGAACAGCATCTTTTGGATCTCCAATTTTAAGTATGAGATAGGGAACAAAAGAAGCAGCTTCAGCTTCTAACAAACGATAGTTTAGTCCTATGAGAACTTCAAATAGCATTTGAAGATATTCAAGTCCTTTAATAAGTACACTGGGATTTGTATCAAAAAACCTTAATGCAAGCCATTTTAGAATTAAATCCAAATTTGCTGCTGTAGCATCAACATTACTACCCAAACATTCGATCAGAATATCAATAGCTTTTATATGGAATTTGAAATCATTATGAAAACAGTTAGAAACAAGAGTTCTACCCCAGTTTGCTGCAATCATTTGCTCTTTCAGCTGAACGTAAAATTCTTCTCTTGGATTTGTAAAGTTCCAGCGCAAAACTTTTAATGATTTTTCATCAATAAGACGTTGATCTTTCATATTGTTTGCCACAAGAGGTGGGGATGTATCTACTTCTTCTTCCTTTTTACTTTTTGTTGTGGCACTATTAGCTTTTAATGTCAATTTAGACTTTGAAGTACTGCGATTTAATCTGCCTTTCCCAGCTGGAACATTAGCATTATCATCAGTGCCATCATTTGCACCCACTGGAGATGGTGGAGAAGCTCTTCCTACAGCACCTTTGACAGGAACAGATCTTGGCTTGGTAGGTTTTTCTGGAAGATTTTGCCGAACTTTTTCCAACTGTGACAATATATTGTTTTTTGAAGCAGGTTTCAACTTGCTAGCTGCTCGAGACATGGACTCAAAACCTACATGAATCATGAATGGAAGAAGGCATTCATTTGCTTTCTTGCGGACCTCACTGTTACGATCTTCTACACAATTTAAAAGGTAAGGAATGCACAAGTTCAATTCAGCTACAGGAACTGATGAAGCAGTAGGAAGCCTTTCAGCCAACCAAGAAAAGAGCTCAATTCTTAAAAAAGGATTATCTGAACGAAGTGCATCACTTACTATTTCTCCTTCAAATAAACTAGACAAAGGACAGTTTTCCATCCAGCAGTTTAGGGATTGCAGAGCTGCACTTCTTACATTAGCTTTACTATCCCCTAAAGCTGGCAACATTCCTGGAATAAAATTTCGAATTTGTTTCGGACAATGAGGTCCTAAAGCTGTACCTAAAAGTTGACATATAGAGAGAGCTTGGACTGCCAAGTTTTTATTGGTATCTGTTAAGCGTTGCTTTAGTGCACTGGGAAGATCACCCAAATTGGGTGTTATAAACTTTGCTTCATTTATTATTGTTGATGCCTTTTGTAGGGCTTCAGCCCTTACTTTCCAATTCTTGTCTGACAGTTCAGTTAATAACTGTGGTGTTATTTGGTTGCTAATGTCTGTTCTTGGCACCAAATCTGCAACATTGACATTCGTTGACCCTTTACCTACTTCACCACTTTCAGACGATAATGATAAAGATTGCCCTTTCGGCCCTAAGCCCCGTACAGGAAGTGGTGGCTTTGCATCCTTCACCTTTTCCAATTCAGCATCGATTTGTTGCAAAAGAGCAGGTTTTTCATCTTCGAAAAAGGTCCTTAATGTTTTGCCAATATACAGGTATAAGGTGCTCAGAAGAGACAAGGCAGAAGTTCTCACAGCAGGATTTGTTGATGAAAAGGATTTCTTTAGTGTATCTATCATTTCTTTCACTTGAATTTTCAAACCAAATTCTTTAACTGCATTTGATAACCAAATTAGAGACTCTGCTTGATTTCTTGGGTTCTTTTGACTAAAAGCGAGGTGTAAAACTTCTTGACCAATGTATTCAAGACTCGTGGCTTCAGCAAAGGCTGTTAATGCTGTTGAGGCAGACATACCATTTTTATTATCACCAATTTTATCAACGACATCTGATAAACAGCAATTTATGGTGCAATGAGAAATTGGCGCATTTTGTATTATATAAACCAATATTTCAAAGCGAAGTTTGAGTATCTGAAAATTGTTTTCCTTGAATCCAGGTTTTCTAGCCAATACTTTTACAAGTGCTTGTGCAGGAATGCTATCTTTATTTGTCTGTTGTATTATTTCATTGAATTTTTCTACTGCAGCTAATCTTTCTTTCCAGTTTGAACTATTCAGGCCATTCATCACATCCTCAGAAAGAACAGCTGTTGCTTGTGCTGCCATTTCTTCATCTGAAAGCTCTTTTTCAGTGAATTCAGGTTCTGCAGTATCACCAGTTCCTTTCTTTATATTCATGGCTTTGTTACCTATTCGTGCACCCCCATGAGCTTTTGATTTCACTGTAGGAGCAGAGGCAGACTTTTTTGCTCCACCAGTAATAGAAATTTTAGCACTTGTTTCTACACTACTACTTGTCTTAGTAGCTGTAACAGAAGGAGCTGATTTAGTAGTTGTTGGTTTGCTCTCTACTGGCTGAGCTTTTGCAGTAATCACTGCTTTATCACAGCAGTCTTTAACCTTGGCCATTTTTAAAGCATCAACATCTTGCAGAAATGGGGTCATTACCCGTTCTCCTGTTACTTTAAGTGCAGTACCTAAAGCTTCAGCTGAGAAATCTCTTACCGATACATCTGTATCGTTTAAAGTTTTTACTAAAGAAATACACAAAGGTTTCAATATTTTCTTACTCAATTGTGCTGGAGTGCATGATGTGAAACAGCGAGTCAAAAATGCAGCAGTTTCAGCTCTTACCTGTGGATTTTTGCTATCTAAAGCAGATTGGATATCCTCAATTAAAGACTCTAATGTAGTTATTTGATAAATTGCATCAATGGCTTCACGTAATGCTTGTACAACATTTTGTTTCTTCTCCTTAAACTTTTCCAAAATAACAGGAACACAGTGTCCTGAATATGGTTGAAATTTTTTTCGAAGTCCAACTACTAAATTTGCTAAGCACTTTCCCGCTAAGGCCACTACCAAAACATTGGTATCTTTTGCAAGAATTTTTTTCAAAACTCTTATTAGGTCCCCATAATCACCTGCTTCCAATTTGATATTTGATGTCAGTTGCAGTAGTGACTCCATAGCTTCTTTTCGTTCTTGCCATTTTTTAGCTTCACATTGCTCAAAAAAGTCTTTTGGCAATTTTGACAATATATCTACAGGATCCATTAAATCATAAGGATCAATCTGTGGCTGTGCAAAATTTCCATCACATTCATCAGGTGGTAATTCTTCACTGTTTGCTACCTCCTGAGAACGTTTAGCCATTGTTTCTTGTTGCGACTTCAAATAACGTGTTGGCACTGCTCTTTCACCCCGAACTTTCCCAAAGTCACTTTCTAATTCCGTTAACTGTAGAGGCTTCAGGGTTTGAAGCTGAGGTTTTATTGCCTCTCCAACCCACCGATATATTTCAACACATAAAGCTTTTGTTTCTTCTCGGACTACTTTATCTCTATCTTCAAGAAGTTTTGGAAGAACTTTAACAAGAGGTTTTATGGTTATAACCTGAGAACCAAAACTATGAAGAGATTCTCGAAGTGCTGTGACACATGCTGAAACTACTTTAGGAGACTTACTTTCTAAACCCTTAATTAATTCATCTTGTACTATTTCTTGTTTCTCAATTTCAATATACATCAAAATGATTTCAAAGGAAAGTTCTTTAGTTCGTGCCTTGGGAGCTCCGAGGCATTTTGTAACAATTCCATTCATAACTTCCCCACATGATTTCCCAGCACAAGCTCCATTTTCAACAAAAGCCAAGACTGCAGCAAGCCCTTTTTCTTGTGCAATAGCATTACTATCAATCACAAATTTTTTTACAAGACCAAGGTATTTCAGGAAATCGGGACTTTTCTCATCTGTCTGTTGAAATAACTTTGTAGCATCTTCATAACCACTAATGCGAGCTTTCCATAATTTATGTTGGCACCTCTCTTCTACAGGCAACTTTAGATAATCGTTTTCCTCCTCCATCTTTTTACTGGTAGCTAAAAGTAAAATTTTTTATCAAAAGTATTTTTATACAAATATTACAAAGAACCATCTATACTTAAATACAAAAGTAATGTCAACAATCTTTAAAGATCTATAACAAAACGACTACCCATATTATCTATTAACATAAAGTAATAAAAAGTAATATAAATTGAAACAAAGAAAACAAAATGAATTAATCCAAGTAAAAAATAATTGTATACAATGAAAAATTATTTTTCCTCCAGACTAACCATCCAACCACTGGTTACAGATCAGATGCCCTTTTCTTTGAATGTCTGATTAATCATCTTTATGCTTAGATATGACCTTTAGAGCAGTTCTTGTACAGTTTACTTCTTTATTAACAGACACGGCCAGTAAGTTTTATATTCTTTATTCAAAAAAAGCTAATGAAAAGATACCACTAAATTAGATGCTAATTACATTACAGCCAAACATGTTGTTCACAGTATTAATAACGACATGTTTTGATATATATATATATAATTTAGAAGCAGTTTTCTGCTTAGGAAGAAAAACCTGCAAATCACTTATATTTAGAAAGCATAAAAAGCAGAATTAAATGGAAAGTAATAACACCTGCCTAAATAAGCTTGTAGTCGAATATCGAAGAAAATTGTGCTTCCCATTCTGAATTATATTTGCACATTCTCTTCAATTTTTTGGACGGGTTTTTTTGCTGTAGATTCAGTCATTTTAAAAACAACTGTCAGGAAGAATTTAATATATTTAAGGTAAATTTATAAAGTTCATCACCAAATCTTTGTGCAGCAATTATTAATATAACATTTTATTACTTTCTTTGTGTGTAAACACTCAAGACAGCTGTAGGCAGCCTGCACAGTATTGCCATGCATTCACATCATAATTTGCAGGAAGACATGTAGAGAGCAATTAATACTGCCCACAGAACATTTTGGAACTTATGTTGAAATCATTATATTTACATCATAAATAATTGAACAGAATGCTGCTTTACTGTGAAAAACTTATAAATCTTTTTTTTTATCCAGAAAACTGGACATTTCTTTGTCTGATTGAATCCAAAATTTTCAGCTGGACAAATGCACCAAAAAGCATACACCTGGCAACCCTAATGATAAACATATTTTTGTATTGCACCTTGCTTTGGTGCACCAGAGCACAAGTGAAGGAGGGAAAAAAAATTGAAGAAAATCTGCTTGCATTATGATACTCTACAATGGTATACAAACAAGAAGCATTAAAGCACTGTGAATTGTTAGCTGGCAAGGAATATAGGTTACACTGATTACCAATAATTATGCTTTGAAACTTTATTTTTCTTATTGAAATAGCTTTACACATTTCTTCATTCATTTCTCCTAGCTTCTTGTATTTATGTCTATATTAGTCACAAAATTACACAATGCATTTCTGATCTTTTGGTTAGCTGAAGATGAAGCTAAACAAAGCCGAGAAATGTGATGCATCCAGATGTCTCAAAATGATTTTAACTGTGTTTTAGTTATTAGTAATTCATAATGCACACAAAGTACACATTTGAGTAGAATTAGAGTAAAAAGTAGAATTGAATTCATCATGCCCATTATTCTGATAATCTTGTTGCAGAAATTCTGATAATCTTCAGGTTGAAACGGTTGAACCTCAATATTATGTATAAACAGATCTGATGATATTTTTGTAGAGTCTTGGGTGCTACTAATCCTCAGCTTGTGACCTTGATTGCGTCAACTTACTGTTGATGTCATCTCCAAATTAATACAACAGAATAACAATCCTCCAGACATTTTGCAGCCATATATAGCAGTAAATATCAACACTAAAACCTAGTACTGATCAGCTTACTCTAAGACAACTACCCAGAGATTTCAAACCATGTTCAGTTATATAACATTATCGGCTCTGTGTGTCAGAAGTGTGAGCTCATCCTCTGAACAAGTTGCTAGCTCAATCAGTGAACTATGAAGTTACATCCTAACATCATGGAGATGTTTTCATTTATTAACTGAAACAATATCTCTTATTTCATAACTGGTATTTCTGAACTACAAGGTTTTTTCAAAATAATGGAAACACTGATGGTGACTGGAGTACATACAATGCACCATAAGCATATCACAGAGATGTCGCCCGTGATGTGAGGTATATAAAGGGAAAAAGTACGATGTCAGCTATCACGTAGCAGTGCCACAGGTGCAACAACTGTTGTGGTGTAATTGTTGACAATGTCAGATCTCAGTGCCCTCTAAAAAGGCATGATCATTGGTGCACAGGAGCTTCAGTAACCAGAAGGTGGAAATAAGTATAATACAAGGAACTGTATTGAAGATTATGACTACCTATCAAAAAGGAGAAGGTATTGCCTCGAAACATACAAATTGTGGTTTTAACATGAAGTTGCAAGATAGGGATAGGCAAACATTGGCATGGATTGTACAATGGAAGCACAAGACCACAGCATTGCAAATAGCAGCAGAATTGAACACCAGTCGGAATGATCCCCTTTTATTTCATAACAGTTCGTCAGGAACTTCATTATGCCATTATTTATGGCCGTGCTGCATTCCACAAACCTTTGATTACAAACATCAATGCAACAAAATATGTAAGGTGGTGCAAAGCACATAAAAACTGGGATGCTGAAAACTGGCAACATGTCACCTGGTCTGTTAAATCATGTTACACATTGTTTCCCACCACTGATTGAGTGTATGTCTGGCAAAAGCCTGCAGAAGCATACCACCCCGACTGTTTGGTTCCGACTGTGAAGCATGGAGGTGGATCCCTAATGCTGTGGGGTGACATATCATGGCATTCCTTAGGGCCATTAGCTATTCTGCAGTGTCGCGTCACATCCACAATGTATGAATCCATTCTTGAGGACCACCTGAACCAAATGTTGCGGGCAATATTCCCTAATGACTGCCCCTGGTTTTAAGTGGATAATGCACCCGTGCATTGTGCAAAAAGTGTCAAGTTGTGGTTTGTAGAACATGAGGTTGAGATACAGCAGCTACCCTGGTCACCTCAATATTATTGAACATTTGTGGGAATATCTGGAGCACAAGGTCAGATCACACTTTCCACCTCCAGCATCACTGGCATGGTTGGGCCATATTTCACAGGAAAAATGGTCCCATATTCCATTACCATATGTGCATGACTTGTATAAGTCTACTCAACACCGAGTTGTGTCTGTTCTGAAAGCAACAGATGGCCCTACAGCTTGTTTATAAAATGTTCTCCACAAACAGTACATGTTTTCATTATTTTGATAAACACCTGTATATGTAAAACAATACATAGAATCCTTTAAAAATTAGATTTTCCTTCATTATTACCTTAACAGTGAAATTATATTGCTTTTTTTTATATTATCATAAATGCCAACCCTAAAATTTCAAAAACTGGGAGATTTTTCCCAAATTTTACAGTGAAAAAACCTTAATGAATATTCCCCATTCCTTAAATTCATGCATATAATATTTAGCAAATATATGAATAATAATTAACAGAAGTTTTGGAAATTTATGTTATGATTCATTATATACACTGAGATGCCAGTTTATTAGGGACACCACCCCTCATCACAAAATGGTTCATTCCACACAATACAACATGATTAAGACACAATATAACATGATCATGGTGTGTGTGGTATAAATCAGGCAGATCAGCTCTTTGAACATTAGTTACGAGTTGGTTTGAGTGTCAGAATGGGCAAAGTGAGTGGCCTGAGAAACATGGCATGATAGTTGATGCTAGGCATGCCAGTTCTAACATCACCCAAAAGGTCATCCTCATGGGCTTTTCACGCATAACTGCTTCAAGAGTTTATCGAGAATGGTGCGAAAAGCAAAAGACTACCAGTGATCACCAATCCTGTGGACAAAAACAGCTTATGGATCAGAGTGGTCGGAGACTGGTAAGAATTGTGCAAGCAAACAGACAGGCCACAGGAAATCAGGCAGAAATATTGCAAATCACAGCAGAAATAAACACTGGTGAGCAGAAGGTCATCTCTGAATGCACTATGTATCAGACCTTGCAATGAATGGGCTACAACTGCTAACCTGTCAAGTGCTGATGTTGTCAGCGAAGAACATGAAGGCGAGTCTCCAGTGGGTTTAGTAGCACTGACACTGGACCATTGAAGACAGGAAAAAGGTAGCCTGGTCAGATGAATTAAGGTTCCTTTTGAATCATGCTGATGGATCAGAATTTGGCACAAGCAACATGAGGCAAGGGAGTCATCTTGTCTGGTGTCAATAGTACAGGCCAGTGGTGGTGTGATGGTGTGGGGAATGTTTTCCTGGAACATATTACACTCCCTGATACCCATTGAAGGACATCTGAATGCTATGGAATATTTTAACATCATTGCTGACCAAGTTAATCCCTATATGGCTACAGTTCACTCAGATGGATATGTTCAGCATGATAAAATACCTGCTTACAAGGCACATATTGTCACTGAATGGCTCCAGAAACATGCCAACAAGTTTTCTTTGCTTCATTGGCCTGCACATTCTGGCAACAAAAGCTTCAGGCAGAACTCAGGGGCCCCATGGGCTACCCTTTCCAGCATCCCGTCCAAGATTATTCTTCAAGACCATGAAACCAAATTATTCAATTCGGCAGCAGTTTTACCCATCTTCTGGTGTCATTATGTTGATCATGCATTTTTAATTTGAAATGGCAGCAATGAACAATTAAACTGCCTCATCAATACAGCCAACAGCATCTATCTTATGAAGGAGGAGGAAAATAGTAATGCCATCCCCTATTCAGATATTTTTATCCATAAAGGTGATGCAAGAGCCTTGACAAGATCAGTATACCAAAAGCCTACCTATGTTCCTATGAGTCTACCTATGAGTCTCCATCATATGTGTGGACTCATGTAACCCATGGGTGTACAAAATTGCAACATTCAGTTCTCTCATCCATAGGGCCTTCACCATATCATCAAACGAGCATACTTAAACTTTGCTTAAAAAAGAAATTCAAAACATTCAATCCATTGCTGAATCCCATGGTTTCCAAATCAACAACAATTGAAAAACTAATCAAAGAGTATAGAAATGACAATAGAAGAGATTCGGCTCTCATCCCAATCACTGACTCCAAGTGGGAAACCTTTGCTGGTTCTATATCTTATGTTCCTGCTCTATCCGAATCAGTCCGCAATTTACTTAAGGCACAAAATATCAAAATTGTTTTCAACCCACCTCCAAATTTAAAAATTATAAAAAGGGACAGACATATTTAGCCTACTTCAAAAAAATGGACACATACAGATTTCCCCTACATTTGATGCATAATCCCATTGTCTATTACATAGGAAAAACCATATGTTCACTACAGGAGAGGTTCACAGAGCATCAAACAAGTGTCAGTCAAAACAAGCTAATGACTGGCACTGCCAAGCTGGCAATACAACACAGAAATCATAGGCTGGAACATGCCACACTGTTACCATGTGCATTCACTTACTACAGAATCATAGTCTACAAGGCTATTGAAATAAAGACCTTGCCCTTTCCCACCTGCAACCAAGACACTGGAACAGAACTGTAACTAGTCTTTCTTGTGCCTTGTGCAGGGTTTTCTTTCTATATCCCCTAATTTTTTATGGAAATAATAATGAAAATAAATATGGTATAACAGTAAAGTTTATCAATAAATTATATATATATTTTAATATTTTTATATATTTATTAATATTGCAAATATGCAAATATTTTTAATGAAAATAATTATTTTAATTACACTTTTCTTGCTTTCATTTCAACAAATTTATTGATCACATTTGAATAAAAAGCGAAAAAGTAACACTATTTACATATCTTATTTATTCTACTGTAGAATATTTTTGGTGATTTTGGTGGATCAGAATCTACAACTTTAACAGGGCAGTTGACATTTCCTTTTTTTCTTGATTATGACCAATCCCCTGTGATGATGCATAGAACCGGCCAGGCCTAGCACCTAATGTCCAACCCCACCTTCTCGTGGTGCAGACCGTTAGTACCTTTCAAAAGAGATACTCTCTTGTGGAAGTGAATGGAAGGGGAGGGCTGCCAGATTAGTGTGGCCTACTGATCTGGACAACTATGGCTACTTTTTTTTTTCTACCCTGCTGAGAATGGTCAACCACACAGGGTCCTGGTGCTGACCATATAAACCCACTGGACTGGACAGATATATGGCTCTGAGCTTGATTATGGATCCTGATTTTGCTGCACTGGTGGGCTTCTGTGGAGGGAAAATCTTCTGCTGTGTTTTCTGTTTGTTTGTGGGTTGACAGCCCCAAGTGAATAGATTCACAGGATATGTTTATCAGCTGGTGGATAATCCTGAGCAGAGGTCATTGCAGGCACCTGAACTCTTTGCTTCTATTGGCATCGTCAAATTCTACACTGGAAGTCTTCCAGTGTAGATGGCTTCAGCCTTTAGTGGTGGGGGAACAGGTCTTTGCCCCATGTCTGCGATTAGGGGGCTGTTTGATATTGTCGGCATTCCCTCTCTCAATAAACATAGTTTCTTTAAACATCCCACTAACCATTTTCTCTCCATAGGTAGTTGGAATGTGAGGACTCTGCACAGAGCTTTTTCTCTTGATGTCCTCACACATGAATTCCACCATTATAATTTAGATATTCTCAGCTTGCAAGAGATCAGATGGACAGATAAAGGTCAGATTCTTAAAAATAATCTTAAATTTCTCTTTTTCAGGGAGGGACGACAAAAAGCATCACCAAGGCGTGGGTGTGCTTCTCAGCAGACACGCTAGTGATGCTCTTCTAGGATATGAGTGCATTAATGAAAGGTTTCTTACAGCTAAATTTCAGACAAGCGTTAAAGACCTGAATGTTATCTGCTGTTATGCCCCCACTGAGGATGCCGATGAGGATGAGAAGGATAGGTTTTATGAACAACTTCAGGATATTTTGAATTCTGTCAAGAAAGGAGATATTACCCTTGTTCTTGGTGACTTCAATGCCAAAGCTGGTACTGACTCTGAACTTTTTGGAGGAGTAATAGGCCCTTTTGGTATTGGTAGCTGCAATGGCCAGCGTCTCCTGCAGGTAAGTAAACTCAATGGATTCAGAATAACTAACACTTATTACAAACACCGCGACATACATAAGTACACATAGGTTTCACCTGATGGGCTGCATATGAATATGATTGATTATATATTAATTAACAGCAAATGGGCTAGTTCTGTTAGGAATACCAGGTCATATAGGGGAGCTGAAATTGGATCTGACCATTACCTTGTTAAAAGTGTCTTGCAACTTAAACTTAAAAAGTGTTGTGCTAGGGTTAAAAAATTTACTTTCAATACTGAAGCTCTGAAAGACCCAGTTAAAGCCAAAGCTTACCATGATAGGTTACTTAGTCATTATGACAGTCATGGTATGCTTACTACTGAAGTTGAGGAAGAATGGGATCATTTTAAACAGGCTTTTTTGGAAACTAACAGTACTCTTTTAGGAAAAAAGGAGCAGAAGAGGCAGAATTATCTGAGTGATAAGGCACTTGAGCTTATTTCAGAAAGAAAGAACTGCAGGAATGTCCTTAATCAATACCCTACTATTCCTAATAGAAAGCATTACAGAGAACTTAATAAACGTGTAAAAGATCAGTTAGCTGCTGATAAGAATCTTTGGCTTGATGGTTTGGCTGACAAAGCCGAGGAAGCAGTTAGACAGCACAACAGCAGAGAGCTGTACCAGATAGTTAATGTTTTGTGTGGTAGAAAACGGACAGGTATACAGGGATTGAAGGATAACCAAGGTAAGGTTATAGAAGGGGAGGATTCTGTCATGGCTAGGTGGGCTGAGCATTTCAGTGATTAAATGTAGTCAGTTCTATTCCCATTGTTTGCAATACTAAACAATGTAGTCAGTTCTATTCCCATTGTTTGCAATGATGATAGATGCATTGGTGGCTTTAATGTTGGTCCTATAACACAATCTGAAGTTATTTTGGCTGTTTCTAAACTTAAACTTCGTAAATCCCAGAGGTAGATGAAATTACTACAGAAATGCTTAGAGCTGGGAATGTTTCGGTTACCACTTGGATGACTGAAATTCTTAATATCTTTTATGATAAATGCATGGTTCCTAAGGATTTTACCAGAGCTATTGTTATCCCTATTTTCAAAAAAGGTGATCGCAGTTCTTGTGATAACTATAGGGGTATCAGTCTACTCTCTGTTCCAGGTAAAGTTCTTTCCATGATTGTGCTTAATATAATTAAGAATCTGGTTGACAGTCAATTGTGTGATGAGCAATGTGGATTCAGAAGTGGTAGGGGATGTGTGGATCAGATATTTTCACTTAGGCAGATTCTTGAGAAATGTTTAGAGTTTCAGAAACCTTTGGTTGCTAGCTTTGTTGATTTCAAAAAGGCTTTCGACTCTGTTGATCGTCATAATTTGTGGTTGATTGTGAAATCATATGGTATACCAGACATGTTAGTTAACATAATGAAAGCTCTCTATAATAACACTGAGTCGTATGTGAGAGTTGGTAAGGCTTGTAGCAATTGGTTTAGCATTACTTCTGGTGTTCAACAAGGGTGCATTTTGTCTCCTTTTCTCTTTAGCTTGGTTATTGATTATGTTATGCGAAATTCACTTCAAGGGAAAGATTTTGGCCTTAAATGGACTGGAGATACGAAAATTTCTGATTTAGATTATGCTGATGATTTAGCCCTTTTGGCAAATGATGTTGATGAGATGAACTCTTTCATTCGAGCTGTTCATGAGACTGGTAGTAGGGTAGGTTTGGTTATAAACAGAGAGAAAATTAAAGTGATGAAAATTGGCCAGGCAGGCTGTGATTCAGTTAATCTGAATGGTTGCAGTCTTGAGCAGGTGTCACAGTTTAATTATCTTGGGAGCTACGTAACAGATACTGGTGATGTGCGGCATGAAATTAACAGATGAATAGGGATTGCTGCCGGAAGAATCTATGGAAGAGTGTGGAGAAATAGTAGTTTGGTTCTTTCTAGGGTTAGTTATGGCAATGAAACGTGGACACTTCGCAAACAAGATAACAGGAAACTTGATGCTTTTGATTCCAGATGCTTACGCAGTATCTTGGGCATTAGGTGGTTCAACTTTGTAACTAATGATGAGGTTAGGCAAAGGAGTTTGCAACCTCCTTTAAGCAGCATATTGTGCAGAGAGAGACTCCATTGGTTTGGCCATGCTGCCCATATGAATAATTATAGATTGGCGAATAGGGTTATGAACAGTGTGTCTAAAGGCCTCAGAAAGAAGGGGAGACCTTGGATGCGGTGGGCAGACAATGTCAAACAGGATCTTGTTAGAATTGGTGTGCAGTGGCCAGATGCAGTAGATGTAGCTCAGGATAGACTTGCTTGGAGAACTAAATTGCACGGTCTGGTTGGACCTCCGTAGCCCATGGCTGCTTGAGGATGATGATGATGTGGTTCAGATGTTTACTAAATAACTAAATTAACTTGCTGGAGCTCTCAGCCAGCTATGGGGGACTGTTCTAAATACAGAACAGCAGCTACAGCAAAGGCGTAATCAGGGCTATGCTAATAGCAATTTCAACAAGAGAAAAGGCTTTACATTTTCTGAGTCATCAAGAGGTATAAACTGAAAAAATTAGCATATTTTAGTGATCTGAAATGTCCATTTTACATATATATATATAAAAAATTTATTCAAGCCTTAATATTTTTTTAAAACTTTAATTTTTTGTAAGATACAAAAAGACTGAATCTCTGGTTCATGGAGATATGTACAAGCTTTGTGAACCTGATTTTCAAGGTTGTGGCACTGTAAGGTTTAAAGATTAATCAAAAAATGAATATCTATTTGAAATCTCACAAACATATGTTTAAGGCATTTTTGCACTTGTTCTTTAGTACCTGTGTACTTTTTTACACTGATTATCTGATATATATAATTTAATATATATAATTATATATTAAATATATAATCTTATATATATATAATTTAACACTGATTATCTGAAAGAAAAGATTATGCTCTATTCCTGAACGAATGTTTTTACCAAATATAATACTGATAAATATTAAAATTAAAATATAAACTTTTTAAATAGTATACATACTTTATTTAAGGTTTAGCTCCAATTTTCTGCTTGTAGCTAGAACTTCAAATTTTTTCTATACTGCAAAGCTTCTTACATTTGATGTTGCAGAGGAATCTTCACAAGATAAAAAAAAAATAAATTTCATCTTAAAGTATTCAAAGAAACCTGAATGCAGATAGGAAACTTCCAAAAAATTAGGTATACAGGGCTTACATAAACAAGATTGATCAATTTCATCACTGAAAAAAAATATTCCAGGAATGCCAGGTGTACCATGACAGCTCTTACCATCTTGTCAATGGTACACCTGATTTTTTTTTTGCTCCTTCAAATTCATTTCATCTTGCATGGCTTAGATCCCCTGATGGAATAGTGGGGTGCGACACATTTACATTATTACAAATGTAGCATGTTACATAACAAAGGTGGGCCTGGTCTACTCCATACCTTCATGCAAAAATCTCTCAACACATAATATGCTGCATAAAAGCAGACCTATGATAAGATTTTAAATTATTAAGTTACAATCCAAAATCACATCAGTATTCAGAAGTTCGATTTATTGAAAATTACAATCTTCTGTACTTTCTATAACTGCTTAACATGTTCACCATGTCACATGACACATTCTTAGCTTCCCTACATT
Organism: Ryuthela nishihirai; assembly: GCA_038380435.1. NCBI lineage: Eukaryota > Metazoa > Arthropoda > Arachnida > Araneae > Heptathelidae > Ryuthela > Ryuthela nishihirai. The sequence goes on along the minus strand of JAWZYU010000034.1, from coordinate 37,265,008 downwards.
ATGAGAATGAATTTCAAAGATCCTGCTGACTGTATGTCAAGAATCATTGACTCATAGACTTCTCTGCAGTACATCATAAGTCATTGATAACTCATGGTGATGAAGTAGAAGAATGAATGGAAGATGAATGGTTTTGTGGAAAAAAGTTTCACTGACAAATAATGTTAATAGCGTTAAGTGACATATTTATTTATATCTTTACATAAAAAGAAATAGTTGCCATTCCATATCATAGATAGCATCAAGTCCAGCACCAAAATCACGGGAAGTGTGATAAGTCATATTAGTGGAGAAATAGACAGAGCAAGCATTAGTTCAACAGTAGAATACTCTGGTATGCATTTGGAAAGACATGGGTTCGAATCACATACATAGACAAAACCTTTTTCCATTAAACCATTTAGAGAATTTTAAGTTATTTTCAGAGCAAGGTCTTTTTAATCATGTTTTTAAAGTAATGCCTTTTTGTTTAAACTATAACTAGTCTACAAAAATCATTGTATTTGATGTTTTCAAAGTACTTATATTGTAATTAAATATAATTTAATGTTAAATGTCATTTTTTATTTAAAATATTTTATAATAATTATTTTTGAGATTAGTTTTTCAACTCCCTTAAAAAAGACGACCCCCTAAATTGAGCACTAGACAAAACCTCTGACCAATTAATTAATAAACCGGTAGTGCTGTGGAGTTGGAGTAGAAAGCAATTTTGGTGTTGCTGGAGTCTGAGTCGGTACATTTTTACCAATTCCAACCTCAATATAAATTTTAATATGCTTTTGTGTGTGACATCAATGGCAATTAAGGTGGTTAAACCATTTAAATAATAAACATGATGTTTTTTTATTTCAGATACTAATGCCAATATTATTTTTTTCTTTTCAGAAAATATTTCTGCTTTTTAACGCTTATTTAATTTCAAGTTCTTTCTAAATTTCATAAGTGTTAAATTTTCAAATCTAAAACCCCTTTTATCAATGGCAAAGAGAGTTTCAATCAAGTTTGCAGTTTTTGAATATTTTACAATAACCACAGATGGGAAATGTTTTATGTGTCAATGTATGATAGAAAATGATGATGGTGAAAAATTATGTCAAGCATAAATCAGTGGTTTTATCGGCTATGGTAAAAATGCACCAGCAACAGCATCAAATTCAAAAAGAGGAGTCAGATCGAAAAAAAACTGAGGAGTCGGAGTTTTTGTGTGCTGACTCCACAGCCCTGTAAACTGGTACCCTTTGTGAACTAAGCGCACTCAAATGCTTTAGGATAAGTAAGATTGATTTTGTAAAACAAATCCACATTGAAATTTTTGACATTAAATTTTATTTAATTGATATAGCACTGTTTTAAGATCCTTACTTTAATTCTACTACTTATCTGAAGTTTTTTATTACTGAATTTTGGGGACAAGGTTACATTGATCAATCTATGGCCACTCGCAATACTATTATTCCCCATGAAAATTTGCCAGCTGAAGTAATCTTTCAATGCTATGACAAGGTTTAATGTAATGACATAAATGCATTTAAAAAGATTTTTTCTCTTAATTCTCAATGTACATCACATTTTGTGCCATTCCCTCACATACTTTCTGAGATATGATCTTATACTATAATTTTAAGCACCAGTGTAGTAGAAAGTAAGCAAGCAATGTTGCCAATCATTCTCTAATCATAGTACCCCAGTTCCCGACAAACACAATAGATTTTCCAAAAAATTAATGTAAGGTGAAATCGCGTTAGTCAGATACAAATTTCCCACAAGAAATATAGGTTGGAGGACACATTCAAGAATGCTACCCTGATTGGCATATTTTTAACTTTATTCTCTTATTATGACTATATTTTGATCAATGGTTTATGTTTTGATTTGTATATGCAAATTTTTTACATGTAACTCAGCTTCAGAGAAAAGAAACAATGGCAAAGAAATAAAAAAAACTTCTTCCTAGGATTTTTGTTAAAAAATATTAATTCTTATTAGTCAAATTAATGTCAAGAGCTGCCAAAAGATACAAGATCACTATCTCAGTATGGTTGAGTTGTTTACTTCATTTCCATGTAAAATACATTTCAGAGTTTCAGTGCAGGTAGGTAACATTAACAGGTTCAATTATCTCCCCAATTTTCATACGAATGCAATTAAATCTGCTCTCCCATTATATACACATATCAAGCTTCTTTTATACTGCTTACAAAGTGTCCATGTTTCACTACCATAACTAACCTTAGAAAGAATCAAACTATTATACAGACTAATTTTAGTCTTTAGGTATACATGCCTATTTTTCCACTCTCCTTAGATTCTTAACATACAGATCACACATACAGACATACATATATACAAAATCTTCATGCAGCCATGAGCTATGGAGGTCCAACCAGACTATGCAATTTCCCTCTCCAGATGCATCTGTTCTGAGCTACAGCTGCTACATTTGGCTACTCTAGACCAATTCTAGCAAGGTCCAGTTTGACATTGTCTGTTCATCACATCTTAGGTCTCCCCTTTTCTGAAACCCTTAGGCAAAAAAAACAATGCAGTCTCTCTCTACATAATATGCTGCTCAAAGGAGGTTGATGACTCCTTCTTCTAGCTCCACCAATACTTACAAAATCGAACCATCTAATGCCCAAAATACTGGGTAAGCATCTGGAATAAAAAACATTAAGCTTCTTGTTATCCTGCTCACAAAGGGTCCATGTTTCACTATCATAACTAACCTTAGAAAGAATCAAACTATTATACAGCCTAATTTTAGTCTTTAGGTGTACACACCTACTTTTGCACACTCTCCATAGATTCTTAAATATATGCATAGTAACTATATTCTAATTATAAGTTGTTTCACTACTGAGGTCTCACCTTCCTTACAGACCTTTTCTAAGGCATATTACACTAGCTAACTCCATAAGCAGCTGCTTGCATAGTTTTTATACTATTTTTATATACTCTCCATAGATTCTTAAAAGTCCCAGTGGCAATTCCTATTCTTCCATTTACATGCCACACATTAACTTCAGGAAATCAATACCTTTGTTTATACGAATTATAAATTTTGCAGTGTCAAGCTATTTTAAGAATCTTAACAATGAAAAAATATGCATAGTAATTGTGCTTACCTGCAAATCAAAGGAGCCTGGGTTTGAGTCCCAGATAAGGCACAGATGCATCTTTTTAGGCTGTTTTAAAAAATTAGTTCATCTTTTCATTTTGTCATCTATCTGTCTGCAGACATTCAACTTTGGTTTTTAGAGGAAAACTCTTTTGGGGTTGGATAGGTAACTATGAAATATTAGGATTCACATTTTTCAAATCTCATAAAAGGTTTATTTGAAAAACTTTAAATGAATATTGCAAACGATGCACTTATTTAAACTTTGGTGGCAGAGTTGAAGGTCAAGAAATTTGCACTGATTTGCTCTATTACTCCCAGAAGTATATAGGAAAACAACTTTCTTTTATTGTTTTAAGGGATAATTGAAAAAGTCATTTTTAAGTAATGAATATTTAGTGGAAAAAATTTTCGGCAACCTACAGGATTCGAATCTGCATCTCTCCAGAAACATGCTGTATGTCGGCAAAAAATTTTTCCGCTAAATATTTATTGATTTATCAACGCCAAAAGAGCATCAGGTCATGCTGTGATTATCATCTATTTTTGAGTTTGATAGGCACTAAAGAAATATTATGATTCCCATTTTTTAAATCCTCCTAATTTTAATCTCCATTATTAGAGTGCTATCAGGTAACCATAAACATTTTCGTTTTTGGTACTTGTAAAAAAATAGAGCACAATTGGTACTAAAAACAGTTTTATTCAGCAAAGTAGTTTCCATTTGATTCAATCACCTTTTCCCATCTTGAAACTAGCTTATAAATGACCCTTCTATAAAAGTCCTGGTTTTGGAGAGGGCAGGGATGGCTCAGTCAGTTGTCATCACACTAAATTAAACTCTTGTCTATGCAGATTATTGTCAAGGTCCAGAAATAAGTGATGATCTGAAGGAGATATCCAGTGCACAGGGTGGATGACACAAAGTATCCCATTCAAGGTGTTGGATTGTCTCTGTGGTCGCTTTGGCAGTATGTGGATGGGTATTATCCTGAAGGAACAGTACTCCTTTATGATTGGCAAATGCTGCATCCTTCTCTTTCAATGCCTCATGAATACATTCAAGCTGTTGTGAATAGAGCTCACCAGTAATGGTTTGGCCAGGGTTCAGCAGCTCAAAGTAGACAATTCCACAAGTTGTCCACCATACACAAAAGAGCACCTTATATTGATGCAGTGGTGGCCTTGAAGTTTGTGGAGCAAGGTCCATGGTAGACACCCAATTTCGTTTCCTTGAAGGATTCATCACATATCAGCAAATGATCGAGAAATGGCTTTTTGTTGTGGTGGGAGAGCAGGATAAGACAGGCTGACACACATTATTTCTTGATGTCACACAATTCATGTGGGATCAATTTGTATGTTTTATCAATTTTGTGCAGGTAACTTCTAATAGTTTCATTATTCACATCAAACATCAAAGCAATCTCTTGGCATGTTTGACTGCTATCTTCTTCAATGGCTGCTTTCAAAGTTTCATTGTCGATGGCCACTGTGCATGCACATTTTCAAGGGACTCATCCCTGGTTCGAAATTTTTGGAACCAATTTCTGGCAATTGTTCCTTTGCAGAATCCTGCCCAAAAGTGAGGTACATTCTTCTCGTGGCTTCTATAGCAGTGTTACACAGTTTAAACTCATAAAGTAAACATCATCTGATGAGCTTCAATGACAGTTTCATTTCAATATTTTATTGGGTTTACTACTTGGATATTACCATGTAAATAAGATAAAACACAATTTAAAGATGCAGGTAATTGTTCTGACATGGCATTAACATCATCTATCAACTATTTCTTTAACTAAATGCTGATTATTTAATATGACACAAACAGCAAGGACTTTTGTGGCCAAACTTTAATCAAGCATTGCAAACAATCTATTTTATGCCATAAATTTATGTGGAAAAGTATATTAGTCAAGGGATTAACACTGATAGCAATGATTTGCCCCCCTTTTCTCACATGGGATGAGAAATACAACTTTTTAATTTTAAGAGCTAAATGAAAATCTTCTTTATGTTTTATAAATACTAATAAAATTAAAACATTTTCTCAGTCATTCAAATTATCACTGTTAAAGAGTGCAAAAGTTTAAGAAATTATAAATTTCATTCTCTTTGAAAATGAGCATTTATATTCACCAGAGCCAATATATATTCTAGTTATAGGTTGTTTCACTATTGAGGTCTCACCTTCCTTACAGACCTTTCTAAGGCATATTACACTAGCTAACTCCATAAGCAGCTGCTTGAGTATTTTCATATATATATATACATTTCAGGAATCTCTACTAAAATATCAGTTTTTGCAAAAGGAAAAAAGTTTTTAAAATGAAGAAGTAATGCCATTGAAGTAATCCTTATTATCATGTTAAACAGTTATTTGAGCAAGATTGCAGCAAGAAATTTTCAAAACATTCTACAATCAGTAAAACATGCACCAAAAGTTTGGCGCAACATATGTCCATCAATAAATCATTCATAGCTTTCCACTATTAACATACTACTCCATTCACAAGGTAGGCAACAGCAGTGCCCTCAGAAATTTCTCATGCTTTGAGGGACAACTCCCAACCCACTGCAACTAGGAGCCCTTTTACCCCAAAAACAGGGCTAGAACTAAGTGACTCAACCACATCAAATTTAGGATCAATAGCAAAAGTACCGATGGAACTACAGGGAAATGAGCAATTTCTACCACCGATGATGTCATACTTGTCTACCTTCCCAGTAAATACAACTATTATATGAGTCTAAATTTACACATAAACTAAATAATAATTTCATTACATGTATTAATAATTAGCAGTTAAAATAAAGGCAGAGGAATGAATACACTTTCAAATACACATCCAGTTTTTCTGATAGTTTGCTATAATTATTCAGTTCTGATGCTTGAATCAAAGGGAGGGTACAAGTGGAGCTGAGACCAGGAGACTGCAATTGATGCTTTGACAGTTCTCTTAAGTAAGTGACATATAATCACCTGTCATTAAAAAAAAATGGATTAAATCCATAACAAGTACAATAAAAGCCATGTTTTATCCAGCACTTTACTATTTACAAAGCTCAGTTAACTACTAGCATCTATCACGGAAGACAACAGAAATCTTTCATCGTTAAATGGAAAAACTATGATAGCTATCCACCATCTTACTAGGTTTTAATTTTTTTAAAGTCTTCAGATACTTCCAATATAGCCAATACTTACTGTAACCCAAAAATCATTTTTCATTTATCTCTAAAAGCAAACAATTATCCGCTAAAATTAAAAAGATGATTTCCCACCCCCTGGGTCTAAGGAATCAACTCATTGTCAGCAATGGAAACTTCTTGGCCTTCACATTCCAGCACCAAAAGATCAAATTTCTAGCATAAATACATCATTTACAATATTTGTTTGAAATTTTTGAATTTTCGACTTTTTATGCCACTAGAGGATGTAATTATAGCTTTAGCGAGATTCGGAAAGTGCATATCATAATATTTCATCAATACCTATCCAATATAAAAAGAATTTTTAATTTATCTCTGTAAACAAAAAAGTTTGATGCCTACAGACAAACAGATGACAAAGCGAAATTATTATCCAGTTTTCTTTGAAAACGAGATAAAAATGATGGCCATTAGTAGCCAGAGTAAGTAAGCAGATTAATAAATTTTCAAAAGTTCAATTATGAATTCTCATTTCAAATGAATCTGCTGGCATTATAAAAAAAGCCACTGAAAGATTTAAGGTCACAGAAGGAGTGAATCAGTAAAGTATGGGTTGGGTTGTTTTACCTCTGAGCGGCACTTTTTTGCACACCATGGGCTAAATGGCCAGGTCACATGGACCCCGAAGGCTCAGAGAAGGTTGGGGGAGGGGACCCACTGGAACAGCTGTTGGGAGACAGATGGTAGCCTCCCATCAAGGTCATCCAGCGTGTTCTTTAATGTGCACAGGATATGGCTCTCCCGCACACGGGGCCACAGCTTAACGTCCTAACCGACGGACGGCGATCTTTCCAAGCCCATCGGTGTCCCCTACTGACCGTGGGCAAGGCGGGAATTTTGCGGAGATAAATCTCAACGCTGACCCAGCTGGGACTCGAACCTGGGAACTACAGATTACGAGCCTACCGACTGAGACCCCCCCCCCCCCCCCAGTAAAGTATGGAATCAGAAAATTGCTCATATTTCATTACTCTAAGTTACCGGTAAATCATCAAAATCGCCCAACGATCATATACAGAACTTGGGCCAAAAATTTTGCATTTATATTATAATGAATCGCAATTTTATTTATTATTTTGTCTATTTCCCTTTGATGTAATTATTTTAATTTTTTTTTAAATGCCAATCATTGGTTAAATACTTGTCATTTTTTTTTAGGCTAGTTATCTCTTTGGTGATTAACTTCAGGAGCTATTTCCAATACATTTATGATGCATTATTTACATTTTCCATGTTTTTAGGCTGGGGCTGTAGTTTTGGTTTCTATATTTTAATCAATATTACTTTCAGGGAACCAAAGATAATAGCCAAAAGTAACTCTGGGAAATAATTGCACAAATTCTGATTGGAAAGTTTCATCATAAATGTTTTGTTATAAAGTTCTATGGTGAGAGATGTATTACATAACCTGCAGAAGGCATTCAAAAGTAAATTCCTCCAAAGTTAACAAGCTATCACATGTTGAAAGGGGCGGGGGTGGCTCAGTCGGTAGCGTGCCAGGCTCGTAATCTGTAGTTCCCAGGTTCGAGTCCCAGCTGGGTCAGCGTTGAGATTTATCTCCGCAAAATTCCCCGCCCTGCCCACGGTCAGTAGGGGACACTGATGGGCTTGGAAAGGCCGCCGTCTGTCGGATGGGACGTTAAGCCGTGGCCCCGTGTGTGAGAGAGCCATACCCTGTGCACGTTAAAGAACATGCTGGATGGCCTTGACGGGAGGCTACCATCTGTCTCCCAACAGCTATTCTAGTGGGTCCCCTCCCCCAACCTTCTCTGAGCCTTCGGGGTCCATGTGACCCGACCATTTAGCCCATGGTGTGCAAAAAAGTGCCGCTCAGAGGTAAAACAACCCAACCCATGTTGAAAGTTTGTCTAACTTTGTCATAACATATTAAAAATAAAGGTTGTATCATCATTTCCCTCTTTGCTCATAGTGCATAAAGTTCAGTCTGTGAAATCTGTGCATTAATACTATGATACTAGAGACAGATAAAAATTTTACATTTTCCCAAGGATGCAGTTTTGGGATGACATGAAAAAAAAATTCATGCGATTTATCACAAATATATGGGCACCATGCCTGTTCATATGGTACTGTTACAGGATGGATGCACAAATTCAATGAACGGCAGAGTTTCAATGATCTCTCTTGTGCGGGAAGATAGAAGGAAGCAGTGAATGAGAGAATCATCGCTGCTGTTCATGAATTCATTATGGCAAATACACCCATCACCATTCAGGTTATAATTTTAGATGTCAGTGTATCAATTTGCAGAGGGAAAACAATTATTCATCAACATTTACACTTCTGAAAGATTTGTGCTAATTGGGGTGATAGAAAAAAAGGCCTAGAGTCGATTGGTACAAGATGTTAGCGATGTTTGAACCTAGTGGCCCCAAATGGTTAACATTGTCAAAGGTTATAAGACATGGCTTTATTACTATAAGCCTCATAGAAAGATCAACAACTATGTTTGGGTTACAGAAGAGGAACAACATCCCCAAATCCTCCCAGACTTTCATTCAATGAAGTGGATGTGCATAATTGTTTTTAATTCCAAAGGAGTAGTAGCCATGGACATTTTACCTGAAAAAATTACCATAAATGGTCAATACAACACCAATACTGTTTTGCACAAAATGGCTAAGGAGATGAAGGAGCAGCATCCACCAGGTGTGTTATGGGTTCTCCTTCTTCCAGTGCTCACAAAACCCAGAAAGTTACATCCTATCCGGAGCAAGAAAAAAAATCTAATAGCTACCCCATCCTGCATATTTACCGATCTTACATGGTGCAAAATTGGGTAAGTATGCAGGATGGTTCTTCAAAAAATTAAAAAACAACTTGCTGGGAAACGTTTTTTGTGTGTCCAAGACCTTGCAAAATGCATTCATTCAGATTGCCGAGTATTCCCCAACAGGTGTGAAACCAAGCATTCTAGAATTGGTGTAGACATCTGCAACTTTGCAAAGATGCTGGAGGGGAGTACTTTGAAGAACAGTGAAAGTTTTATTTAGTAAGTGCAATTCTTTTTGTTCTACAGATGCATGTCAAGAACTTTTTATACACCTCTCATAATAATGAACTATAGCTATACATATTCCAACTGGAAAGATATAGCGTAAGTCATCAATTTTAAAGCTCTAATAACTGTAATATTTGATTAAACCCCATCATTTTCCACTGGTACTAAATAACCAACCTTTTATCATATTCAACACAGGAATAATTCCTGTGTTCAATATGATATGGGTTGGGTTGTTTAACCTGTGAGCGGCACTTTTTTGAACACTAATAGCTAAATGGGCCAGGTCACATGGACCCCGAAGGCTCAGAGGTTGGGGGAGGGAACCCACTGGAACAGCTGTTCGGAGACAGATGGTAGCCTCCCGTCAAAGCCATCCAGCATGTTCTTTATCGTGCACAGGGTATGGCTCTCCTGTACACAGGGTCACAGCTTAACATTCCATCCTATGGACGGCGACCTTTTCATGCTCATTGGTGTCCCCTACTGACAGTGGGTGGGGAGTTCTATGGAGATAAATCTCAACACTGGGACTCGAACCTGGGAACTGCAGATTACGAGCCTGGTGCGCTACCGACTGAGCCACCCCGTTCCTCCTGTGTCCATAGGAAGTCTTTACTGATGAATATACTCTTACAGAAGTGATTTTCTGAATGCACAAAAATGATATACTTTTCAGAAAAAACATTACACAATTATCACAAAAACTTCATGACCTAACAAAAGTTATTCTGAAAAATGTATTGATCTTGGACAGGCAGTTTACACAATATTAGATTTGAAAAAAAAAGAAATCGGTTTGTGTAACATAAATTGATCAATAAAAGTGTCCCATCATTTTCCAAATGGAAAATCGCACTTAGCAAAATCCTCAATATAGTAACTTCTGTCATATTTCATAGGTGTATTTGCTTCAAAATCAATTTATATGTTTAAGAGAAAATACTCTGCGCCGCATACAAACCACTTTGATATTTATGCTACTTATTGTCACTGACACACTTGTAACGACCAAAACCTAGTTATAGCTTATAAAAGTACAAAATTATTTTTGCAATGTAATAAGATTAGAATAATTGAATAAGAAGAAAAGCCAAGTCAAAAAGTTCTTAAAGTGTTAAAGATCTAAGTAACTTACAAATAAATATGATACCGCTTGTATATAATGAAACAAAATTCAAAATACAAAAGACATCACCCACTCACAGCGCCCCTACACGATTATTCAAACGTTAAAGTGACGTCATTTCTACGGGTAAAAAAACATTTCAAATAATTTCAATTAGGACAGAAATATTAATGCAGAAATTTTCCAAACTTAATACCACCGTAATAACAAGCTAAAGTTAAAGGCTGTTTAAAGAATATTTAGCAGAAAATAAACAGGAAAATTATTCTCATACATGTTTATTTCGAATGATTTCCCCAGATCCTAGAAATGTCAGGTATTAGTGTATTATATCAGTCAAAAGTTTACTAATTTATTTTCAGACTGAAAAAAAATTCTTATAAAAAGGATTTGTTTTTTGAATGTCCCTAATAAGTGATATGTTTCTCTTTTCAAGCTAATGACTGAAGAGAAGCATCCTGAAAGACACCTGCATCAGGTACAAGGCTGAAAGAGGCGTACGAATGATGGTACTGTTCTTTTTTTTTATCTACGAAAATTTCACTACTTGAAAACTATGTCCTTTAACACTTTGGGGAGCAGAGATAGCTCAGTCGGAAAAGTGTTAGGCTCTTAATATGCAATTCCCGAGTTCGAGTCCCAGCTGGGCCAGCGTTGAAATTCATCTCAGCAAAACTCCCTGCCCTGCCTTTGGTCAGTATGGGACACCGATGGGCTTGAAAAGGCTACCATCCATCAGATGGAACGTTAAACCGCGGCACTGTGTGTGTGAGAGCCATAACCTGTAGCCATTAAAGAACACCCTGGATGGTCTTAACGGGAGATAACCATCTGTCTCCTAATAGCTTTCCAGTGGGGTCCCTTCCCCTAAACTTATCTGGGGTACTTTTGATCTGGCCATTTAGCCCACTGTGTACAAAAAAGGGCCGCTCAAAGGAAAATCAACCCAGTAACCTTTATTCTTTGATTGTCGTATCAGGTTTCATAGACCTGGACAATTTCATTTTTTGAATAATTTCTCCATGAATCTATCTACTACCCATTCCTTTTCAATATCTTTCACTCGGTTCGTTTATTACACTTTGCTGAAATTTGATTTAAATCCAGCAGTTAGTCGCTTAAAACAATGACTAATCCAGGGGGGGTCACTCACAAGGCCCACTTCACATCTGTGGCTGTAGGCAGCTGTAATTAATGTTCCCTCTAAACTGTGCTGCTGCTAACACGTAACGTGCAATAAAGTCTTCTTTACTCAGTGCTCAGCCAAGACTCCCACAAAATAACTTTCTTTCTTTGGGGTGCACTAGAAATATCTTTCACAGATATTGTTAAAAAATTAGGGGCAATAAAAGATGCTATTCATTATTGATCTTTAAATTCTAATATTTTTCATAATAGTGTCACAAGATTTTCAAACACTGTATATTTATTTGTTTTTCCCACGTCTGTAAAAACGGCATATTACAATTAAATATGTAAATTTCCTATAGTTGTCTTCTTTGCAGAAAAATATAATTTCAGTAAGAATTCGACGAAAAATCAAAGAATATATTTCCTTGTTCGTAGAGTAAGTGGTATCACGTCGGTTCAAAGCGATACTGCAACTACTGGGGACAGGGTTTGAGCCATGGAGGTTTGAGCCTCTGGAGTGAATTTGTTTTGCCCTTAACCTACAGATGTGCCGTCCCGTGACAGAGTGGTTAGCGCACAGCGTAACTGACTACTGTCCAAAAAGTTGGTTGGGTAGTTTTACCTCTGAATGGGGCCATTTAGTCCATTGTCTGCAAAAAAAAGTGCCGCTCAGAGGTAAAACAACCGAACTCAACTTCTGAGTGCACTTTTTTTGACACAATGGGTTAAATGGCCAGGTCAGAAGGACCCTTAGGGCTCACAGAAGTTCGGGGAAAGGGGAGCCACTGGACATCTGTTGGGAGACAGATGATAGCCTCCCGACAAGGCCGTCCAACGTGTTCTTTAATGTGCACAGGGTATGGCTGTCCCGCACATGGAGCCACCACTTAATGTCCATTCCGACAGACTGCAGTCTTTCGAAGCCCATAGGTTTTATTTATTGACCGAGGGCAGGGTGAGAACTTAGCAGATAAAAATCTAAATGCTTGTCCAAGTAGGACTCGAACCTGGGAACTGCAGATTAAACTAAGTCACGCCCTCCCCACTGTCCACAAAGACCTGGGTCCGAACTCTTGATAAGGCATAGACGTTTGTGTTGTTTTTTGCTGCGATCTCGCCTTTCTCACGGACCAGCTATATGGCACATAATTATGATTACAGGCTCCTGTCAGATCTCTGTGGCAAGCAGCTGCATAAGGAGGTATTTTAATTTTTGTTTTTAATTATTAACCTGCTTCTAAGCTAGTAGTTTGAAGTGTCTCATCAAAAATTAAACAAAAAATTCGAACTGTTATATAAGGTTGTGCAAAGTGATTTGATTATAATCATCCCTTTTGGAAACGTAGCATTTGCAGCACACATTATTTGCCCGAATATAAACTGCATCACTTTAGTATTTTGTGCTTCCTGGGAGATCAAATATCGTGCTTATCTAAACTAAGTAAGAAAATGTATAACAATATGCTTTCACTCTTAAGCTGTACACTCTACAGTTCAAATAACGTTGCATTTGATAAAGGATTTGCAGACTTCGGGCGTCGGTATCACTCACTCTGTTAGCATCTGATAGAGTTAGTCCGTCGTCGACCCTCACATTGGTTGTTGCTTCGTTGTGGGTGTGTTTTTTTCTGCAGCTACTCATATTTCAGCGTGCAGCATACCAAAAAAAATTTTTTTTAGTAGAGATGCACTAAAGATCGCGCACATCTGCACGAAATTTCTGGCATTCATAGCTCTTTTGACATGGATTTTCCCAATTATTGGTCACATGGATATTGCTCTATCATCCTGATTATCTACTTATGTAATTGAAAATAGCTAAGTTTTTACTTAATTTTTTACTGAAGGAAGTAACTTACTTATTTACTTAACTAAATAACCTAGATACTAACAAGTAAGCGACTCACCCGCTCGCTCCTTACTTATTTCTTAAAATTGGAAATAATCATGGTAGTCATCAATTATCTCATCGATTGCTATTTTCAGAAGAAATGTTGCTAAACTCCACTATTCTTGACCCACTTAAGATGTCTCCATTGTCGACCTAGGCGACAGAGAACTTCTCTCTAGTAGTGTGACATAGCTTTGTGGTTTGATATACTTTCAGGTGTATTCCTTTGGTGGAAAATCAGAGCCGAAGCATTGTAGAAATACCCCATTTATTTAAATTCGTTCAGATCTCAAACGTTGGCAGCCTTTGTCAGTCGGTAATATAATCTCAAATGCAGGGTTGACACTTTCGAGACCAAATTGGTGGTAGCTTCAAGAAGCTTCATCCTGCAATTCTGAAACGAAACTTTGTTGGCGCTTTGGTTTTGGAATTGATGGTAATTATATCTGAAATGAACTTAGAAAAATTAATATTTAATAGAATATTGGAAAAGAACGTTCAAAAGAAACAAAATTTTACCGTCATTTTTTCTTTATGAATGAAAGAAGTAAAATGGTTGTTCTCCGCAGAGTGATTGGTTTAGTAAATCATAGTGGTAAATAGATCTGATAAATAGTTTGCAAATTTAGGATTTGATGGGTATTTGTTTTGTAATATACAGATTAAGAATAAAAGTATCACTTGTTAAATTGATTGGACATGAAAGATGTTACAAATAACGAATTTGCATCAAATGACTTAAATTGGGATAAAAACAAGGAGGATATCGAAGGAGGTAACTTTAATATGGATCATAAGAAATCACGATATCCATTTTGTATTGTGTGGACACCGATACCTCTTTTGACTTGGCTTTTCCCAATTATTGGTCATATGGGTATTGCTTTATCATCTGGAGTGATTAGAGATTTTGCGGGACCTTATTTCGTCTCTGAAGATAATATGGCTTTTGGAAAACCGACCAAATACTGGCAGCTTGATCCTTATCGAGCGAGGTCAAACTGGGATCCTGCTGTTCAGGAAGCATCAGAAGTTTACAAACACAGAATGCACAACCTTTTTTGCGATAACTGTCATTCGCATGTTGCCATGGCTTTAAATTTAATGCAATACAATGGTAGCTCATCATGGAATATGGTAAAGCTTTGGTTCCTTGTTCTTCTTTATGGAAAATACGTCAGTTTTTGGTCGTTTTTGAAAACGTGGCTGCCGTTTTGTATTATTGTTTGTATTATTACTGTATGTACTGTTTTCATCAGTTCTTGAAAATATGATCATGTTTTTCATTATGTATGTCAGGTTTGAAATTTTAAACTGTATAAGGACATTCCAAAATCCACTCTATACAGGAATGTAAATGAAAGCAGATGTTCGTAATTTTTTCAACTAAAATAGATTGGAAACTCTTCGAATATATATACCCCATATGTTTCAATATTATTTTAAAAAAAACTTTCAAAATATACTTAATAGTAAATGTAGACATCTATTCTAGTTAACATTCTCAAAGGAAGGTCATCGCCCAAAGTGCAACCAATATGTACTGTTAATATTAATATAAGGTTCATTACCCTCGTGTGTTGTTGAAAACCTGCAGTGTTACACTCCTACATGAGTTTGTTGCCATCACAGTTGGGGGTCTTTTTCATGGTCTCTGGCACACAGATGGTTTGCGTATGTTGGACCATTGTCCCCTGTGCTCGTTATATATACCCCGTGTATTAGTTTAATATAAATATGTACTGTTACTTATGATAAAATGTATAATAAAACAAGTGCTTGTTTTGTCATGCTGTCAGCCTGTGCAATATTAAAATCAAAAATCTATGTTAGCAAAATTTGCAAGTTGCATTCAAAGTGGAGAAATGCCATAATAGGTTTGGAAGAAATCTATTGTCAGTTAGTGCTATTTCAGCCAGAGCATCATTCTGGAATGTTCTATTTTCCTTTAATAATAAAACAATATAGGAAATATGTTTAAAAATATGAGCACGTATTAATTACTTATAAATAAAGAAAGGTTGAATGACAATTACTAAAAGGATTTTAAAAATATTTGCAAGAAAGGAGTGTTAGTGTCTGTTGGTGATATTAAAGAGTTTGGAGGAGTTGGAATTTGTTTGTGGTAGGTAAACAGACATGCTGTGGCATATAAACTGACATCCTCCTGTCAGACTTCTGTGGCAAGCAGCAGCTTGAGGAGGTATATATCCTTTTTTTATTATAAACTCGGGTGGAGAATATTTTTTTAATTTTGATTGTTATGAAGTTAAATATTTTTTCAATTTTTTTTTTATCAGCATATTACTGTTACCTTAATGGGAAATCTATGGAGTGTTCAGTACTGTGAGTTGGTATGGTATACAAATATGAATAAAACATTATGACATATTAATACAATTAGGTGACAGGGGTAAGTGAGTTTGTTAATGATAGGAATAAATATACTTCTGATATGGGTGGGTTGTGATTCACAGAGAAATTTCCAGCAAAGAAGTATGAAGAATTGTAGGTTTGTGAATTGCTACTTTTGTGAAATTTTAGTAAATTATATGGTTATTGTCTGTTAGAATGTGGAAATGGCAGCTTTTAGTTGTGACTGTTATGCTGGACATTGTGATGTGAATATAGGAAAATGAATATTAATCTAGTTGTTTTACAGAGTCGTGTGAATGGTAGAGTGAAATGTTACAAGTATTATGAATTGTAGGTTATGCTTGTCTAATGTATAAGAGTAAGTAGTTTTGTGAAACTATAGTAAATTACATAGTTATCTGGTAGAATATGGAAATGGCTGGTCTTGGTTATGACATGCTGGAAATTGTGATGTGAATGTAAACTTGTTAAATTGTAGTATGCTACTATGGATATAAGTTTGCTTTGTCTATTAGCTGTCCCATGGCCGAGTGGTTAGCACGCTTGACTACTGATCTAAGGGACCCGGGTAAGGCATGGATGTTCGTGTTGTTTTCTGCTGAGGTCCTTCCATCCTCTCAGATCTTCTACTGTGGCATATAAACTGACAGGCTCCTGTCAGAACTCTGTGGCAAGCAGCTGCTTGAGGGGATATTTTTTTTTAATGAATTACATTGATTTCAATTGGTATGTTTGATAGAGTTTGTATATATATTGGCTTTGAAAAAGCTCCAGTGGCTAAATAACTCCATGGACTAACAGCCCATTGAATTATTTAGCTCCTGGGTTTGTTTTTATTTTAGTTTGGAATGGCAGCACATGAATTATGATTTTTTTGTGTGTTTGATAGAGTTTGTTATTATATTGGCTTTGAAAAAGCTCCAGTGGCTAAATAACTCCATGGACTATAACAGCCCATGGAATTATTTAGCTCATGGGTTTGTTTTTATTTTAGTTTGGAATGGTAGCACATGAATTATGATTTTTTTGTGTGTTTGGGAGACTTGTTGTAACCCACTGGGACCCTTAGGTATTTTTAAACTTCAGAATTGAAATGCATTGTTTGTTTGTGTATTTTCAATGTTTGTTTTAGCCCATTGGCTTATTTAGACCCTGAGGCTTTTTTTAAGTGTTGATAATGGTGTATTTTTACAATTGATTTGCAAAATCATAGAATCGTGTCTGTCACAAGACATTGCTACTGCTACTTTGCATGTGGGCCACTGTTGTCACAACAAGTAAGTTTTTAAATTTATGGTGATCACCAGAAACGTTTATTAAATTAATTATTGCTGAAGCCAGCCGTCAGTGCTCTTCCATATTTCTTAGAAAGTTCACTATTGACAAATAAAATAAACTCAGTTGTCCGGTTAATGCATTTTGACTGTTTATTTCAGAAAGTTACAGGGTTCATAGTGTAATATGAATAATAAAGACACAGGCAGTTTGTCGTTTAAGAATGTAATTGGAAACTAATAAAAGAGAAATGCTACAGTACAATTGAAAGCAAGCATGCTGACACTAGAAATTATAAACAATACACAATGAGAAGTCTTGTAACTTTTTCTTAGCTGATTCTATAATGTCATAGTTTTACATAAGGAATCATCACATGTACAAATACTATAACATTTCACTCAGTATTTTAACTGCATATCAAGCCCTCATCTCTAATTAATCATAATTTTTAAATGAGACTTAGTGGGGGTGACTTAGTCGGTAGCATGCCAGACTCATAATCTGCAGTTCCCAGGTTTTAGTCCCAGTTGGACCAGCATTCAGATTTATCTCTGCAAAACTCCCTGCTCTGCCCTCAGTCTGTAGGGAACAATGATGGGCTTGCACAGACTGCCATCTTTCAGATTGGATAGTAAGCAGAGGCCCTATGTGCAGGAGAACCATAAGTTGTGCACTTTAAAGAACACACTGGAAGGCCTTAACAGGATGCTATTAT
Source organism: Ryuthela nishihirai (assembly GCA_038380435.1). NCBI lineage: Eukaryota > Metazoa > Arthropoda > Arachnida > Araneae > Heptathelidae > Ryuthela > Ryuthela nishihirai. The sequence goes on along the minus strand of JAWZYU010000034.1, from coordinate 37,247,129 downwards.
CTGTCTCCTAACAACTGTCCAGTGGGCCCCCTTCCACTAACTTTCTCTATGCCCTTGAGGTCCTTCTGGCTTGGTCATTTAGCCCATTGTATGCAAAAAAAAGTGCCACACAGAGGTAAAACCCAAACTAAATGAGACTTGGCAACAAATGTTAAGCTAATGGGAATCTCTATTTACAGAGTAAGGGATCCATTGGATATCTATGGTTACTCACCTGCACATCAGGTAACCAATTCTCTTGCATTGCCGTTCCTCCTATATTGCTCTCTTCTCTGCACCTCCATTGTTTTTTCTCCCCAGCTGACATCTGCCTCATTATCCCTCAATCTAGCTAGTTTGTGTTGCCACATGGTCCACTTGATTTTTAAGCTAATTATTACTAACTATCATCTTTGGGTTAATGAAACCCATTATTTAGTTGTTGGGCAAGGTCATGGAGGAAGTCATCTTTACCATATAAAGCTCAAAAGCCAATAAAAACATTTTCAACTGTTACCTATTTTAATTCTGGAAGAGGAAACTGAAGTGCACAGTAATTTCATCTGATTTCTGCCAAAGAGTGGTAGTTTATCTGACATCATATTGTCAAAATAACATATTTTGTCTTTCAGTAAAGAAAAAAAAATTAATTCCCCAATAGCATCTTACAGATATATATCCACACGACATAGGGAGAGCTGCTACTACTGGTGGTCCAAGCACTTCCTTGAAAAAGAGAAAGATAAGGGGGGCACAAATTTAATAAAACTCTATAATACTGTATATATAAATAAAATATTAGTGTTATAGAGTTTTATTAAATTTATGATATATACACTGTACTTTTACTGCATTGTAGAATTGAACAATGTCATTTTTGCCTTTAGCCTCTATATTGTAGCATTTATGCAATATTTGATTATTAATTGATGAATGATGCCTACTGATTGGTGATCAGTTATTAATTATTAGGAATAAAGTTCAATTTGTGCACCTCCGACAAGTCAACACTTTTTATGTGGCATGCTGAATGCTGTCATGGCCCAAGCACATTCTCAAAAAAGCATGGGAATAATCGATGATTATCCATCACTAAACTCTGACCATTTGCATAGTGATGGAGAAGATAGTTTTGAATTAGCTATTTGCCATAAATATTAAAGGCTTGCTAAGTGGTGAGAGGCTGCAGCATGTGAACACATCATCATCATCCTCAAGCAGCCATGGGCTACAGAGTGATATCAAAATTAAATTCTAATAATTAATAACCAATAATCAGTAGATATCAGTCATTGATCAATTAATCAATATATTATATATATTAACAGTACAATACAGAGGTAATATAACAAAGTATTGTGTCCCCTTCTCCTACATGTTTTTGAGAAAGTGCTTGTACCACCAGTACCGACAGCTCTTGCCATTCTTCATTAGAAGCAAAGGGTTGGAACAGCCATGATTGAAATAATGAGGCATGCATATTTTAGTTACTAATTAAATTTAAATTAATTGCTAATAATTTAAATATTAATTAATTATATTTAAATTTTATTATTAATTATTTAATAATTAATTACTAATTGAATTATTGCTATAATTGAAATCATAAATTATAAAAAAAATGATCAAAATTTCATATAAATACTGAAATTCAGAGGGAACAGCACAAATATGTGTTCTGGGACATCCAGTCCATCGCATGCTAGCTTGAGTGTCTAAGGAAATAGACTTCAAAAATACTACTTGGCCAATTTCAACAGACAGGAAGAAAACAAGTTAGTGAAATATTTACTTCTAAAAAGAATTAACTCAGTATATCAATGAATTTCAAGTTCATTCAACAATAATTGTGAGCTACATGACAACCAAACTATCTATGCCATGTTAGATATGTAGTATATTTTAAACTAAAGTTCCAGCTTCCTCCAAATACAGAGAACATTTAGTTAAAAGCATTATACTCTTAGTGAATGTCTACCATAAAAGCCGATTTAATTTATAAACACTGTAAAAGTTAAAACCACTTCTACAAATAAATATATACTTTCAATATCAAATTAGATTTTAATCAAGTAAAGTCAAATAACATTTATATTATAAATAGCATAGTTAAATCGATTCTAATATACCATAGAGTTTCAGAAATAAAACACTGCATGTGGATGAAGTTTCCTTTGAAGTGCAAAGAAAAGTTCAAACTGATGGTTTGACTTGAGTAAAGCTAAACAGGCATTAAGATGTATTTATTTCCCTGATAAGAAATCTTAAAACCCATGGCACTATAATTTTTGCAACACACTTTTGAGTAGGAAAGATTTTCATGAATAGCACAACCTGAATAAATGTAAATATATGACTAATGTTCTAACATTCATGTTCACTATTTCATTGATTTTTCTTTACCATGGTTTTAATGTATTGCAGCATTAATCACTTTTTTCCTCTCAGTTGTGACCTAGACTAGGGCACCTTCTTTTGCCATTTTTTAAACATTATCAACTCCTTCATAAATGTTTTTTTTTTACTCATTTAAAAAACGTTATATTTATAGTGTCTTCAGCTAAGTATAATGCATTTGTACACCTATCCCTCGATTTACACGGTACTCAGTTCACACAATTTTGGCTTTGCACGGTCAAAAAATGCAACCAGTTTCGATTTACATGGTACTGACTGAGATTTCCTTTCTATGTACGTCTCAGTCTCAGTCGGTACCGTGTAAATCGAAACTGGTTGCATTTTTTGACCGTGCAAAGCCAAAATTGTGTGAACTGAGTACCGTGTAAATCAAGGGATAGGTGTATTTAATCCGTTGGTTAACAAAGTTGGCTCTCAGCTGCCCCAGACAGTGAAGGCCATTCATACACAGCTGGCAGAGGCAGCTGTGATAATTTCTTTTTATTTCTACTTTCTATCAATAGATGGCATGAATTGTCATATATAATTCTCTAGATCAGTGGTTCTCAACCTTTTATGCTTCACATACCCCCTGGAAATGTGTATGTAACTGGCATACCCCTTGTATAGATAGATAAAACTATAGTTATAGTATAACAATGGGAATAAAATAAAACATATATATCAGTGGTTCTCAACCTTTTATGCTTCACGTACCCCCTGGAATTGTGTATGTAACTGGCGTACCCCTTGTATAGATAGATAAAACTATAGTTATAGTATAACAATGGGAATAAAATAAAACATATATATATAATTTATGTCATCTAGTGACTTGAGTTCCTAGATATAATTTATATGTAGTGATTTTTCAGCTCTCGTGGCGTACCCCAAAAAATTTTACTCTGTACCCCATGTTGAGAACCCCTACTTTAGATGAAGGATCAAGCCATAGCAGAATGCTTATTGGGATTGATTTTATGAAATGTATTGCTTTTTGAAAATTGGTGATAGCCCAGTGTCTTTCAATAGCAAATATGGCATCAAGTAAAAGAAAGCAATGTTTGCATATGTTAACTAGAGTCAGTGTCAGATCACAAGAAGAAAGTTAAAGTTGTAGTGATGAAAATGAAGAAGTTATTGATGTTGATGGACCCACATTACAAGGTACATAAACAAAGAAAAAGAAGGATGACTGATAGAAGTGGGACAAAAAAAAACTTTTGATAAACTTAAAAGATTAAGTTATACTGAAACACCTGGATTGAATCCTAGAATAAAACTGCAGTTAACAACTGACCCAACTGCTGTTGGTATACAGAAAAATTGGTCTGCAATATGCTCTAATCAAATGAAACAGATATGTTACACAATTTCACAATAGTCGCACAAATTCAAAGACAATAAATCAGTGCTTTCGTGCAGCATCTGATAGAATCCAAACTTATTTCCTTTTATGAATCCCAATGGGTTTGAACAGAAAATTAACACTTCAATTATATTGGACAATAAAATCATTATACACTCCATATTTCTTGATTCTTGCCCTTGTTAGTATTCATGAACTTTACAGATAATGAATAGCTTAACATCAGAAACAAATTAGGAATGTTACAGCCAGTAATAAAACATTTACAACAAAGTTTCAACCATGCATATATGCCCAAAAACTTTGATTAAAATCTTGTCAAATTCAGAAGTTTATAAATAGTAATTCTGTGCAGGTTTAGTTTGAAATTATTCATATTCCAATGGGTTAAAAAATGCATCACAGATCATTGCCCAAATTTGGTGCTTTTTTCCTCTTTTGCTGTCATCTTAAACTTGTGATTATTAATCAAATTTGACTTTTGTTGGATAATAAGGGTTTATATTATTATTGCAAGCAAGTTTTAAACTATTTGGCTACTTTTTCTCTGTTTAAACAAATGTTACTTATTGAAAACCTTTGTATATGAAAATCCTTGATAAACTTCATGATGCAGCATCCATTTCATTGGCCTGTAATTTGCAATGTTCAAATATGAACTATGGCTTTTCATGGAAATTATGAGTATTATATTGCTGTTCCATCGTGTATGGTAATTTGTTTTTACCCTATTAGCACATTTGTCAAGCCATACCCAAAGTGTAGTGGTGTGTAGGCAATGAAAATATTTTGGCAATACATTTAGTGGTGATACCTCATTCAAGCAAGTTTAAGTAATGTGTCCAATATTATTTTGAAACGTTTGCTCTAAAAAAACACAAACCCTGGTTTATAGTACCTATAAAATGCATAATGGTGGTGTATGCTGAAAATTTTTGAAACCATTAAATTTATCACATTAATACTCTATATAGTTTAAAAGACAGCTTCTATATTACAAGTTATTAACAGTTAGTGTGTCCATGGTAGTACTGTGTGACAGTTCATTCAATCCTGCAACCATATCTTGTTGACAATGGCTATTACAAGTCAGTGTCATCAAACTTTGTTGATAACTTCATGAACTGCCTTTTCCACTCAAAGAAAGTTCTTGGGTTGGAACAATGGAAAAATTATTTCCATAGTTGTAGGTGATTTGCTGAATTTAATTAGCTGGAGACATTGCTTCTGATTTACTGTCAGTGATGAAAAAACTGATAATTATCTTGGGAGCTATGTAACTGATACTGGTGATGTGCGGCATGAGATTAACAGACGAATAGGTATTGCTGCCGGGACTTTTAAGAATCTATGGAGATTGTGGAGAAATAGGCGTATACACCTAAAGACTAAAATTAGACTGTATAATAGTTTGGTTCTTTCTAGGGTTAGTTATGGTAGTGAAACTTGGACGCTGTGTAAACAAGATAATAGGAAACTAGATGCTTTTGATTCTAGATGCTTACACAGTATCTTGGGTATTAGGTGGTTTAACTTTGTAACTAATGATGAGGTTAGGCAAAGGAGTCTGCAACCTCCTTTAAGCAGCATATTGTGCAGAGAGAGACTCCGCTGGTTTGGCCATGTTGCCCGTATGGATAATTATAGATTGGCGAATAGGGTTATGAACAGTGTGCCTAGAGGCTTCAGAAGGAGGGGGAGACCTAGGATGCGGTGGGCAGACAATGTCAAACAGGACCTTGTTAGAATTGGTGTGCAGTGGCCGGATGCAGCAGATGTAGCTCAGGACAGATATGCTTGGAGAATTAAACTGCGTGGTCTGGTTGGACCTCCGTAGCCCATGGCTGCTTGAGGATGATGATGAAAAAAGCTTGGTTGATGTCAATACAGATAGATGTTAACACATAATATGGTTTTGTTGAGCATTATTTTATAATAGAAATTATGCTGCTAGTGACAGATATTTAAGCCTCAGCTTATTTCAAAATGTTCAGAATACAATTGCAGAATGTGCGTTTCAGACACGTCTGAAACGCACGTTCTGCAATGGTATTCTGAACATTTTGAATCATTTACTCTACAACAAAACTATCTGAATGATTTGGAAACCACTTCCTCTTGAGTTTCTTGAAAACGTTTTCTCAGCAACAGTTGCAGTGACAAGGAGAGCTGCTTACTGCAGTAAACTGTTAAGTGAAAGGATCTGACATTGCATGTGTCTGTAAGTGAGAGCAAGATTTCCTTCTCAAGATTAAAACATGTTAAGTCAGAGTTATGTTCTATGAGGGTAAGTCAGAAAAGAAGGTTCCCCTAATTTCTGTGTGGGGCAGGTAATTACACCAAAGGCAATATGTAGGAAATGCCCCCCCCCCCAACTATTTTTTCAACATAGTCACTAGACTTGAGACATTTGAAGCATTCACCCAGCTTATCAAAGGCCCTTCTCTTGAAGACGCTTTGTAATTTCTCTGCATCATAAAATGAAAAGTGTCGTACTTGGAGATGCTTCTTCAACTTCCCAAACAAGTGAAGCAGTGTGTGTGGATGGGCATTATCGTGGAGTAGTAGCACTCCTTATGGAAGTAGTCCTTGCTGCTTTTGTTGGCAGTCACAGGACTAATTTCAATTTCTTGGCGATTTCCCCACATGTTGCACTAACAGGAAGTCCAAGACATACACAACCACAAGCTGTAGATGAATTAACATTTCTGTGTTCAGAGAATCTAATTTACTGGTGAGATCTACAGCATCAAGGTTCAAGGTGTAAGATCATGGTGAATTAGCCTCCAATGAACGGTACCGACTTGCAGTGGCGGTACAGCTCCACATGTTTGTTAGTTTAATGGCAAACAAACTTGGAACCTTACTTTCTGACTTACACTCGTACATTTCAAGAACAACTGAATGATATGTCATTCAATGTTTTTGAAAAATTACTTAAACTTGTAAGAGTTGATAATTTTCCGTTTTTTACATTTTTGTCGAAGAATTATTTTTATTCAATGATTGATAAATTGCATCTGTGTTAAAAATTGGTTCATTTGAAACCATCGGAAATAATTTTCCTTTCAACTTCATTCAAATGAAGCGATGTGCGGAAATAACCAGCAGCGACGTCAAAAACAGGTTGGTGGGCTTCTTCGTTCTAGGAGGTATTGCACTGGCCCACTACGACCGCCATTGTTGTGACGTATTCCGATGGTGGTTGGCTCTCAGCTCTAGGTGGTATTGCCTATACATGCGCATTAACGGCTGGCAATCAAAAGTCGGAGTTGCGCATGTGCAACTCCTAGGGCTCGGAAACTAGAATTGCGATCAGTCAAAAAAAAATAATCCCCAAAATAATAAATATAACGTAAATAAAGTTAAACTGGTTAAGGAAAAGTAAAAGTGAATGGGTGGACCATCACACACCCACGAACTAAAGTCACTTTTATTCAGGGCTCGGCCAATCTTCGCGCAAAAGAACTTTCTCTGGGGTGCACTAGCTATATCTTCAGTGCAAATTCTTAAAAAAAATTAGAGGGTTTATTGGATATTATTCATTACTGATCATTAAATTTTAATAATTTTCACAGTGGTGTCACAAGATTTTCAACATTGTGTATTGACTTGTTTTTCCCATGTCTGAATTAATGGCAGCTTACAGCTAAATATGTTAGCTAGGAAGGACAGCTATGCACCAATCCTCTGTGAGAACTGGCCAGGCCGAGCACGTTATGTCCGACCTCTCCTCGTGGTGCAGATCGTTTGTACCTTTTAAAAGAGATGCTCTCTTGTGGAAGGGAACGGCCTGTCTGTTCAATGTGGCCTACTGATCTGGACAACAATTGCTACTTTTCTTTCTACCCTGATGAGGAGTGGTCAACCACACAGGTTCCTGGTGCTGACCATATACACCAGCCATGGGGCGGGGGTGGCTCAGTCGTAATCTGTAGTTCCAGGTTCGAGTCCAGGCTCGTAATCTGTAGTTCCAGGTTCGAGTCCAGGCTCGTAATCTGTAGTTCCCAGGTTCGAGTCCCTGCTGGGTCAGCGTTGAGATTTATCTCCGCAAAATTCCCCGCCCTACCCACGGTCAGTAGGGGACACCGATGGGCTTGGAAAGGCCGCCGTCCGTCGGATGGGACGTTAAGCCGTGGCCCCGTGTGCGGGAGAGCCATACCCTGCGCACGTTAAAGAACACGCTGGATGGCCTTGACGGGAAGCTACTATCTGTCTCCCAACAGCTGTTCCAGTGGGTCCCCTCCCCCAACCTTCTCTGAGCCTTCGGGGTCCATGTGACCTGGCCATTTAGCCCATGGTGTGCAAAAAAGTGCCGCTCAGAGGTAAAACAACCCAACCCATACACCAGCCAGAATTAAATAATGGCTCTAAACTTGATTATGGATCTTGAATTTGCTGCGCTGATAGATCTCTGTGAGGGAGAATCTTCAGCTGTGTTTCCTGTTTGTTCGCGTGTTGACAACCCTAAGTGAATAGATTCACAGGATACGTTTTATCAGCTGGTGGATAATCCTGATCTGAGCTCATTGTAGTACTTGAACTCTTGCTTCTATGGGCATCGTCAAACCTACATTGGAGGAAGTCTTCCAGTGAAGATGGCTTCAGCCTTTGGTAGTGGGAAGGAACGGGCCTTTCCCCAATGCCTGGGATTAGGGAGCTGTTTGAATTGTCGACATTTCTTCTCTCAATAACCATACACTAACCATTTTTTCACCATAGGTAGTTGAAATGTGAGGACTCTGCACAGAGATTATTTTCTTGATGTCCTCACACAAGAATTCCAGCGCTATAATTTATATATTCTCAGCTTGCAAGAGACCAGATGGACAGATAAAGGTCAGATTCTTAAAAATAATCTTAAATTTCTCTTTTTCAGGGAGGGAAGATAAAAAGCATCTGCAAGACGTAGGTTTGTTTCTCAGCAGACACGCTAAGTGATACTCTTCTAGTATATGAGTGCATTAATGAAAGATTTCTTACAGCTAAATTTCAGACAAGCATTAATAAGAGACTTGAATGTTATCTACTGTTATGTCCCCACTGAGGATGAGAAGGATAGGTTTGTGAACAACTTCAGGATATTTTGAATTCTATCAAGAAAGGAGATATTACTCTTGTGCTAGGTGAGCAGTACCAAAGCTGTTGTGCTACGAATAAAAAGGTTCACTTTAACACTGGAGTTCTAAAAGATTCACTTATAACTAAACCTTACTACGATAGGTTACTTAGTCATTATAACAGTCATTGTTTACCTACTACTGAAGTGAGGAAGAATGGACCATTATAAACGGACTTTCCTTGAAATTAACAATACGTTTTTGGGCAAAAAGGAGTACAGGAGGAAAAATTATTTGAGTGATAAGGTTCTGGAGCTTATTTCAGAAAGAAAAAATTGCAGAAATGTTTGTATCCTACTAGTCCTAACAGAAAACGTTAAAAAGATCTAAATAAACGTGTAAAGGATCAGTTAGCAGCTGATAAGAATCTTTGCCTTGATGCCTTGGCTGACAGCGTTGAGGAAGCAGCTATATAGCATAACAGCAGAGTGTACCAGATAGCCAATGTTCTATTTGGGAAGAAACGAACAGGTATACAGGGATTGAAGGAGAGGATTCTATCTTAGCTAGGTGGGCTGAGAATTTCAGAAATGTTCTAAACAATGTTTGTTCTAATCTCATTGTTTGAAATAAGAATAGATGCATTATTGGCTTTAATGTTCGCCCTATATCACAGTCTGAAGTTATTTTGGCTATTTTTAAAATTAAATTACACAAATCCCCAGAGGTTGAGGAAATTACTACTGAAATGCGTAGAGCTCAGAATGTTTCTGTTAACACATGGCTCACTGAGATTTTGAATATCTTTTAGGATAAAGGTGTTTTCCTAAGGATTTTACCAGAGCTATTATTATCCCTATTTTTAAAAAGTGGATATCAGTTCTTGTGATAACTATAGGGGTATCACCCTACTTTCTGTTCCAGATAAAGTTCTTCGCATGTTTGTGATTAATAGAATTAAGAATTTGGGTGACAGAGAGCAGTGTGGATTCAAAAGTGGTAGGGATCAGATTTTTTCATTAAGGCAGATTCTTGAAAAATGTGTAGAGTTCCAGAAACCTGTGGTTACAGGCTTTGTACATTTCGAAAAGGCTTTTGACTCTGTTGATCACCATAATTTGTGGTTGATTGTGATATCGTAAGGTATACCAGACAGTTAATTAACAATGAAAGGTCTCTATAATAACATAGAGTCATGTGTGAGAGTTGGTAAAGCTTGTAGCAATTAGTTTAGCATTGCTTTTGGTGCTTGACAATGATGCATTTTGTATCCTTTCCTCTATAGCAGGGGTACTCAACATGGGAGTACGCGATAAAATTTTTTGGGTACGCCGTGAGAGCTCAAAAGTCGCTAGATCTAGTAACAAAGTAAAAATAACCATTGTTATACTATAACTATAGTTTTTTCTATCTATATAAGGAGTACGCTAGTTACATTCATGTTTCCAGGGGGTATGTGAGCATAAAAGGTTGAGAACCACTGCTCTATAGTTTGGTTATTGATTATGTTATGCGAAATTCACTGCAAAGGAGAGATTTTGGACTTAAATGGTCTGGAGATCTGAAAATTTCTGATTTAGATTATGTCGATGATTTAACCTTTTTGATAAATGACGTTGATGAGACTGGTAGTAGAGATATCTCTTTCATTCGAGCTGTTGATGAGACTGGTAGTAGAGATATCTCTTTCATTCGAGCTGTTGATGAGACTGGTAGTAGAGTAGGTTTGATTATAAACAGAGAGAAAACTGAAGTGATGAAAATTGGTCAGATAAGCTGTGGTTTAGTTAATCTGAATAGTTCCATTCCTGAGCAGGTGTCTTACTTTAAAAATCTTCTAGCTGTGTAACAGATACTGGTGTGGAGCATTAGGTTAACAGACAAATAGGGATTGCTGATGGAACTTTTAAGAATCTATGGAGAGTGTGGAGAAATAGGCATATACACCTAAAGACTAAAATTAGACTATATAATTGTTTGGTTCTTTCCAGGGTTAGCTATGGTAGGGAAACTTGGACCCTTTGTAAACAAGATAGCAGAAAACTTGATGCCTTTGATTCTACATGCTTGATCAGTATCATGCGCATTAGATGATTCTACTTTGTAATAATGTTGAGGTTAAGTAAAGGACTTGGTAACCTCCTTAAAGCAGCATATTGTGCAGAGAGAGACTTGGTTTGGCCATGTTGCCCCGTATGGATAATTATAGGGTTATGACAATGTGTGTAAAGGCCTCAGAAAGAGGGGAAAATCTAGGATGCTGTGGGCAGACATTGTCAAATAGGACTTTGCTAAAATTGGGCTACAGTGGCCAGAGATGTAGCTCAGGAACAGACGTGTGTGCAGAACTAAATTGAACAATCTGGTTGGACTTATGCACTCATCTGTGGGAACTACATAACCCTTGGCTGCTTAAGGATGATGATGTAAATTTCCCACAAGTGTCTTCTTTGCAGAAAAATAGAATTTCAGTATGAATTCAATAAAAATCAAAGACTACAATTTCCTTGTTCATAGACCAAGTGAAGGATCAGTGCCTGTAAATGTGGTATTGCGTTAATTCGTGACGGCACTGCAGCAGTTGGGGGCTGTGTTTGAGTCCAAAAATGCTCTCATTTGGAGTTTGACATTTGTTCCGCCTTGGGATCCTGGTTTTACCATACCAGACAGAAAGTCGGTACAAATGATCATACTAGTTGTAGGCCTGGTATATAATCAGAGTAGCATGCTTGACTACTGTTCAGAGGTACCTGGGTTTGAGACCCAGATAAGGCATTGATGTTTGTATCTTTTTTTTTCTGAGTTCTCACCTTTTGCACGGACCATCTTTATGGCATACAAACCGACAGGCTCCTGCATGTCCGACCTCCATGTCAAGCACTACTTGAGTATTTTTTTATGAACCCGGAGATGAGTTAGTACATTTGAGGGTCTGATAAAAAAAATTGAAAAAACAAAATCGAACTGTTCTAAGGCTTGTGCAATATGATTAGATGATGGCTATCTTTTACAGCACATATTATTCACTTGAACGTAAATTGCATAATACAGTATTTTGTGCTTGCTGAGAGATCGAATATCATACTCTTCTGAAATAAGTAAGAAAATTTATACAATATACTTTCATTCATAACCTGTACACTCTACAGTTCATAGAGGATTTACTGACTTTGGGCATGATGATATCCCTGACTCTGTTGATATATGGTGCAATCAAGCTCTGTAGTCAACCCTCCCACTGGCTGTGGCTTTCATTGTGTGGTGGGTTTTTCTGCAGCCACTTGTATTTCACGATAATTCACCGTGCAAATGCTAATTCCAATATTTTTTAGTTTTTTAGTACTTCTTACTTATCGCGCACATTTCCGCGATATTTTAAACATCCATATTTCTTTTGACGTTTTTCTCAATTATTGGTCGTACATGGTATTGCTTTATAATCTTGATTACCTACTTGATTGACCTAAATAAGAAACTTACATACTTAAGTGCTTGCTTAAGTATACTTGCCTACTAAATAAGTAAGTAAAATTTTTACTTGCTTCAGTAAGTAAATTTACTTATTTATGTGCTTACCTACATAAGTAGATAAGTAAAAAACTAAATAACTAGCACTAGAAACTTTCTTACTTATTGCTTGCCTACCTAGTTAGTGACAATTTTATCACCAGTTCGCTTCTTACTTATTGCCTTGGAAAAAATTTTGGTAGTCATCAATGATCACATCGATTATTGTTTTCTGAAGTAATGTTGGTAAACTCCGCTATTCTTGACTTTCTTAATATGGCTCCATGGCCAACCAGCCCAACAGAGATGTGGCATGTATCTGGAAAGTTGTGGATTCGATTCTCGCCGTGTCGGCAATAATTTTTTCACATGAGTAATTATTGAATTCAATATCTACTGGTAATCTGTATTTTTGCTACGGATGGGTCCACTCTCGTTGTCTGATATAGTTCTGTGATTTGATACCTCCATGTGACGTCCTTTGGCGCAAAGCCAGAGCCGAAGCATTGTAAAAATATTCCATTTATTGAATTCCTTAACGTTTCTAACATGGTCAAATACATTACATATATCGTGGGTTGGTACTTTTCAGATCAAATGAATAATAGCCTTAAGAAGTCTCATCCTGGAATTCTAAAACGAACCTTTGTTGGCGCTTTGATTTTGGGTTTGAGAGTAATGATATCAGCGATGAACTTAGAAAGTTAGTGGTTAGCGCTCTTGGCTACTGATCTAAGGGACCTGGGTTTGAGTATGTGTCGTTTGCTGTTGAGGTCTTGCTATCCCTTCTACTATGGCATTTTAACTGACAAGCTCCTGTCAGGCCTCTGTGGCAATCAGTTGCTTAGGGGGGTATTTCATTTATTTTTTATTTATTGGAAGAGAACGTTCAGAAGAAAAATTTTAGCTACGGGGCAGGAATAGCTCAGTCGGTAGTGCGCCAGGCTCGTAATCTTCAGTTCCCAGGTTCAAGTCCCAGCTGAGCCAGCGTTGAGATTTATCTTTGCAAAAACTCACTGTCCTGCTCTCAGTCAGTAGGGACACCGATGGGTTAGGAAATGCCGCCGTCTTTCAGATTGGACATTACGCAGTAGTGCCGTGTGCGAGAGAGCCATAGCCTGTGCTCCTTAAAGAATACGCTGGATGGTCTTGACGGGAGGCTACCAGCTGTCTCCTAACAGCTGTCCAGTGCTTCCCCTCCGTCCAACCTTCTCTGAGCCTTCGGGGTTCAGAGAAACTCGTTGTGTGCAAAAAAAAAGTGCCGCTCAGAAGTAAACCCAACCTAAATATTTACCGCCATTTTTCTTCTTATATGAAAGAAGCAAACATTCGGGAGATCCTTAGTTTGGTTGATTTGGTAAACAGCACTTTGTGGTAAACAGTAGGGTAAAAATCTTTGATAAGTATTTTGCAATTTTTAGGTTAGAAGCTCCCGTATTGGAGGCTGATTTCACCAAGAACTTAAAACACCTTGTATTTGTTTTTGGGTAGTATATGGATTAAGAATAAAAGTGTCACTTCTTAAATTGATTGAACATGAAAGATGTTACAAATAACGAATTTGCATCAAGTGACATAAATTGCAATAAAATCCAGAAGGATATTGAAGGAGGTAACTTTAATATGGATCATAAGAAGTCACAATATCCATTTTGTATTGTGTGGACACCGATACCTCTTTTGACTTGGCTTTTCCCAATTATTGGTCATATGGGTATTGCTTTATCATCTGGAGTGATTAGAGATTTTGCCGGACCTTATTTCGTCTCTGAAGATAATATGGCTTTTGGAAAACCGACCAAATACTGGCAGCTTGATCCTTATCGAGCGAGGTCAAACTGGGATCCTGCTGTTCAGGAAGCATCAGAAGTTTACAAACACAGAATGCACAACCTTTTTTGCGATAACTGTCATTCGCATGTTGCCATGGCTTTAAATTTAATGCAATACAATGGTAGCTCATCATGGAATATGGTAAAGCTTTGGTTCCTTGTTCTTTATGGAAAATACGTTAGTTTTTGGTCCTTTTTGAAAACGTGGGTGCCATTTTGTATTATTGTTTGTATTATCACAGTATGTGGGTTTCTTCAGTTCTTTAGTATCTGATCACATTTTTAGTTATGTATGTCAGTTCTGAAATTTTAAACTGTTTAAGAAGGACATTCCAAAATAAAGTTAGAAAAACAGAATGAAGTTTAAGTGTTCATTCTATAATGCTGTAGATAAAAGTATACGGAGGTGTAGCTATGTGAGGGGGCTCCCTCCCCAATGTAACTTGGAGTTGGCAAAATTTGAAGCGACTTTGTAAAATCTAGGGGAGTTGTGAATATTTGTAATCTTTTTTTGTAAAATTAATGTGAGATGTGGTTCAGTGTATTGTTCACAGTCCTAAGCTAACAGATGGCACTACTCAAGAAACGTATGATGTCGAAGTGTAAAGTATGGCATAGAAACGTAACTGTTGGTGGCCTGTGGTTCTGTGATTTGTTTCTTGTGGGCAGGTGACGTGAAAATGTGAAAAATCACATATATCGTATTTGATTTGATGTGAATGGGAGGTTGTGTTTGTTTTTTTACACCATTTTTGTTGGATAACTCTGGGTAGCATGCTGATGCAGTCAGAGATAGGTGGATATGTGTAATATATATATAATGAGGGATTTTTAATGATAGGAAAAATAGGGGTAATATGATTTTTTTTTTTTTTTGAAAATTGGTTAAAATATGGTATAAGATAAGCTTAAGATATTTAGGAATTGAAATTATTTACTATTAGGAGGATTGTTGTTGAAAGTAGTCAACTGTTTTGTAATGTTGTGACCAAGCCCTTTGGAAGTGGGAGTTTTATAGCTTTTTGTGGCTATGTGTGTGGGGAGATATTTTTCATAAGTTCTTTGGAGTCGGAAGCCTTTGAAGGGGGAATGGAGGAGTAGTTTGAATAAGTTAGAATTATTTTAAAATTTTTTAATGTTTAGTATGATGTAATATGTGTTTTGTTGTGAGTGTGGAAAAAAATGGCAAAAATTTAGAATGTGGGAAAATTAAGTGGTAAAAATGAGAAAGTTTTTATGGGGTGTTAAGGTTTTGGGAGAATAGTTTTTGGGGAAAAGTGTACAGTGAGTTTTCAGAGGATTCTAATGTAGTAGGGGGTGTGGTGTATGTTTAGGGAGAAGAATGTTGGAAGTTTTTGCATGTGGGACTGAATATGGCAGTAGTAATGAATACATGTATTTTGTTATAGTAGTTGGAGATGAATTGAGTGATTATTAGTAGTTATGTATAGTATAGTAATTATTAGTGTATTACAGTGATATATTAATTTTGTTAGATATTTAGGAGTCTTTTAAAGTTACTAATGTGTTTTATTGTTAATATCTGGAAATGTTTGACGGCTTTTTTATGTAGAAATTTTGGGTATTGTAGAATTGTGGCCAAGTGGTTAGCGCGCTTGGCTGCTGATCTAAGGGACGTGGGTTAGAGCCCCGGATAAGGCATGGATGTATGTGCGTTTTTCTGCTGAGGTCCTGCCATCTTCACAGACCTACTATAGCATATAAACTGACAGGGTCCTGTCAGACCTCTGTGGCAAACACCTACTTGAGGGAGTATTTATTTATTTTTTTTAGAATTGTTGGTGTGGAATAATGACAGTTTTTGATAGAGTCAGGAAGATTAATGCATAATTTTAGGGAGGGTCCATTTAGCTATGTGATGTGGGAGTATATTGTTTATTGTTGTCTCTGATCAGATTATTTGGTTTAGAAAGCTTTTTTATAATTTGATTGGCGGTGCACTGTTTCTTATTTGCTTCTGTTTTGGTATGTGTTTCTCCAATGATATTTAGTTTCAGGAGGCTTTTTTATAATTCCGATCGATAGTGCACTGTTTCTGATTTTCATGCTTTTTGGTATGTATTGTCTCAGGTGACATTATTTAGTTTCAGGGCTTTTTTATAATTTGGATTGGTGGTGCACTGTTTCCAATTTTTATGATTTTTGGTATGTATTCTCTCCAATGAATTTATTTAGTTTTGGGGACTTTTTTATAATTCGGATTGGCAGTGCACTGTTTCCAATTTTCATCCTTTTTGGTATGTGTCGTCTCTGATGACATTATTTAGTTTTGGGGTGATCATTATTATGTGCCAGCCTTTATATTTTTGAATTGTGAATGGAAATATAAGTACAGGGTGGGGCACAGAAACTTCCTTTTCCTGACAGCGCATTGTGAAGGGAGGTAAGGTCGTAGAAAAGTGGGGATGGGCTTAGCGAATGCAGCAGTCGCAGAAGTTGTTGTCTAGTACCCCTCAGTAGAAAACATGAGATGGACGAAGGAGCAGCATGCATTTGTGGTCGAAGCCTATTTTTCGAACAACGTTCCTATGTGGCGGTGCAGCATGCATTCTGTACTCACTTTGGAATTCAGCCCAGAGGTCCGGTTCCTGACCGTAAATCAGTTGTTTTGTGGGTAGAGAGCTTTAGGACAACCGGGAGTGTGGTAAAAAAAAGCCCATGCCGATGACGGACCGTTACGATGCCATAAAATGTGGAGGCAGTTCGACAGTCGATTTTGAGATCTCCGAGACGCTCCACTAGCAAACATGCAGTCGCCGTAGGAATATCCATTCAATCAATGAGTCAAATTCTTCATGAACATCTTCATTTCCATCCCTACAAGATGTGTATTGCACAAGAATTGTCACCAAGCGGTTTCCAGAACCGAATAACGGCATGTGAAACTTTATTGGAAACTGTTCCCCATCACGCAATTATTTTCTTTAGTGATGAGGCACATTTTCACCTATCCAGATGTGTCAACAAACAGAATATGCACTATTGGAGTGGTAACAACCCTAGTGAGCTCCATGAGAGGCCACTTTACAGTGATAAGGTGACAGTATGGTGTGCATTGTCGAGAGTTGTAATTATTGGTCCTTACTTTTTTGAGGAGGACAATCGAGCAATTACTGCCAATTCACAGCGGTATGTGGACATGATTCAAAACTTTTTTGAACCAGCTCTTGAAGAAATAAACCTAGGAAATGTCTGGTTCCAACAGGATGGTGCTACGGTCCTCACAGCCCGAGCATCGATGACAGTTTTGAGGGCAATGTTCCCCAGACGGCTCATCACAATTCGAGGTGACATCCCGTGGGCAGTGCGCTTGCCTGATCTAACACCCTGTGATTTTTTTTTTTTATGGGGATACCTCAAGGCAAGGTTTTTAAACATCGCCCCACAAACATGCTTCATCTGAAGAATGTTATTCGGCAGGAAATAGCCCGAATTCCGCTGGACATGTTGGAACGTGTAGAGGGAAACGTCAGAAATCGGTTACATCAGTGCATAGAGAACGGGGCCACCACCTTCAAGATATTTTGTTTAAAACAGCATGATTTGAAATTTGAAATTATGTTCTTTCATTATCAAAAAATGAATTTTATTTATCAGCAACAATTTTTCTTTCATTCGCCTTCAAAAAAAAGGAAGTTTTTGCGTCCCACCCTGTATTAGGCTTTATTAGCATCTTGAATGTCGACCATAAAAGCCATGAAAATGCATTTTGTTTATTAATTGTTGAAGATCTACTGATTGAAGTTGTAATTTTACATTTATCAAGTATAGTCTTTGAACTTCACACCTTTCCAAGCTGACATAAATGTAATATGCATCTTCAATTTCTTGTGATCTTTATTCTACTCTACTATAATTATAAACTTATTCATCAATGCAAAAGTATTATCTCTATATTTGATACTTAGCCAGTCAACATGAAGATTTAATAATTATATCATTTTATTAATGCATTATATGTAAAAGAATGTAATGATTTGTTTAAAATAACCAATAATTTATTTTGAATGGCTGAGTGGTTAGCGCGCTTGGCTACTGATCTACGGGACCTGGGTTCGAGCCCCTGGTAAGGCATGGATGTTTGTGTTGTTTTTCTGCTGAGGTCCTGCCATCCTCTCAGACTCCTACTCTGGCATATAAACTGACAGGCTCCTGTCAGACCTCTGTGGCAAGCAGCTGCTTGAGGGGGTATTTATTTATTTATAAAAGAACACTGAAATTGAAAGTGAAATTCATAATTGAGGAACAGCACTCTAATGTTAAAGGAGCTTGTTTGCCTTATCTTTAATTATTCTCAGCTTTCAATGCACAAGTGCAAATAATGAAGAGATTATTTTGATGAGACCTATAGAGTTAGGTGGAGCATTTAACAGAGCAATAATACATTCATTGAGTCCTTTTGTCATTGAACTTGTTGATTCCATGATCCTAATCCACAGATTTTGGGATTTGTTGTGAAAAATTAATCACCAGTTTCCTGTACCCATTTCCTTATTGTATCCTTCTGCTAGAACATTCTTCTTTGTACTTAGATGCAGATAAGCAAGCATGGGGAATGGTTGAATGCCCTTTTCAGGTGCAGAATATGCTGCTCAAATTCTTTTATTTTGAAATTGCTCAACCACGTGACATTAATCTGCAGCACTTGATGTGTTCTGACAATGCCATAACAGTATTAAATATTTTTCTTATTTTTGTAATTTTTAAGAAATTATTAGGTCATCACTCTACCTTAATAAACAATAAAAAATGTTTGAAACCTTCAGGCTGCTTCAAAAATTCTGGCCATGCCACTGCTTTTTGCAAACTGTCCAAAGCAGTGGAAATGGTTGTAACTGTTTTAAAAGTCCTTTAACTTCACTCTGTATGAAAGTTGTTGAATAATTTTTCAAATAAAAAATATTTGAGCATGAAATGACAAAAGTAGTTCCCTTGTGTTGATATATATTTTTTCTCGAAAGGTCAGGAAGTGTGTACATTGCTTTTATAGATTACCCTTCGAGCACTGCTTGCCAGAGTAGTCTGACAGGAGCTTGTCATAATAATAGGCCATAGAACAGATCTCTGAAGAAAGAAGTAGAAAAGACACTATAAACTATCTGGGGGCTCAAACTGAGGTCCTTATCATCAAATAGCCACATATGCTAACCAGTCAGCCTTTGAACAAAAAAAAATTTTTTTTTATTGTACTTAAACCATGATTACACTGTTTCTTTAACCACATAGTCATTGGCAAACTTACTGCCAGATAATGTAGAGAAAAGTGCAAAGTTGTTTTAAAAACGTTTAATCTCTGAACACTGTAAAAGTTAAAAGCACTTCTACGAATAAATATGTACTTTCAATGCCAAATTAAATAGATTTTAATCTAGTTAAATAACATTTATTTTATAAATAGCATAGTTAAATAGATTTTAATCTAGCTTAGTGGTTAACGCACTTGGCTATTGATCTAAGGGACTGGGTTCAAGTGCTGGGTAAGGCATGGCTGTTTGTGTTGTTTTTCTGCTGAGGTCTGCCATCCTCACAGACCTACTTTGGCTTATAAACTGACAGGCTCCTTTCAGACCTTGGTGGCAAGCAGTTGCTAGAGGGGGTATTTATTACTTTTTTTTTTATAGAGCTTCAGAAATAAAACACTGCATGTGGATGAGGTTTCTTGAAGTGCCAAGGGAAGTTCAAACTGACGGTAGAAGAATGCAGCAGGACCATGATTGCAGATACTGGTTTGTTGAAATCATCATTTGTTCATAACTTAAAAATTAGCAGAAAAAAGACAGAACTGGAATTAGTCCAATGGTAGAAATTGAATTGGTAGAAATGAATGGAGGGTTCCAGTAAGCATGGTTATTTCGATGCTGGTTAACTTTATTCTGGTAAATTACCAGCTGAGTGAACATATCATCTTTAATAAAGAGGGATCAGTTGCAGGTGAGCTGTGCAAATGTGTTGCAGTCAGGGCTGCTGATAGAAATCGAAGCCCCAAAATTAAAATGATTTCATTCTTGGAAAAGTCATGTAAATCACTAAAATGGAAAAAACCTTGTGTCTCTCCTAGATAAATAATTGAAATTATCGTGTTTGGATATGTATCACATAATTTTCGTTCCTTCTATTAACATGTAGGTGCCCTGTTCAATACAAGTCTTGCATCAAAGTTCTTGGGAACTACAGAGTTTTCCAGTACTTTAAGGTTAATTAAAGAAGTGCTTTTGACTTTAATATGTGTATTCAAATAGTAAATGTATTTAAAATGCACTTTTAAGTGTGTTTTTTGAGATGCCTAAAAAGAATAATCACATGAGACCAGATGTGAGGCAAGTAGGGAGGTTATTTGAAACCTCAGAACTTAAGTATATATAATGGCTATCTGTAGTTAAATTTGCTGTGTTTGGGCATGTGATGTAAATATTTGCTTCAGTAACAGTCTTTGATGTTTGAAGGTTTTAATTAGTCTTTTATCATATTTGAATACCTCTTATATTGATAGCTTGATATTTTTCAAATAATTTTGCCAAAATGACAATTTTTATTCCGAAAATAAAACATTAACATTACCAGCTGATTCACACAACAAAGGATCCCCAAACAGCAAAGAGTAACACATTCACACTGTGTTGCTCTTTGCTGTTGGGGATCCTACTGATGCTATTTCATATTTGGTAATTTTTCGTTCAAGAGTGAAGTGATGCATCCAACTCATCTTCAAAAACTTTCTCATGGACAGGCTTCTGTCAGACCTCAGTGGCAAAATTTACTTAAGGAGTAATTTATTTTTATTTTATACTACAGTAAAGCAGAATAGGCATTAAGATGTATCTTTCCTTGATAAGAAATCTTAGAACCCATGGCATTTGAATTTCTGCAATACACTTTTGAATAGGAAAGATTTCCATGAATAATGTAAATATATCAGTCATATTTATTATTTCATTGATTTGCCTTACCACAGTTTTACTTTATTGCACCTTCTCTTGCCATGTCATCATTATCAACTTCTTCCTAAACTTTTTTTCTTTTATCCATTTACAAATCGTTATATTTATAGTGGCTTCAGCTTGGTATAGCACACCTGTATTTAATCCTCTGGCTTACAAAGCTGTCTCTCAGCTGCCCAAGACTGAAGCCTATTCATTCACAACTGGTGGAGGCAGCTCTGATAATTTCTTTGAATTTCTACTTTTTGTCAGTAGATGGCATGAATTGTCATATGCCATTCTGTAGATCAGGGGTTCTCAATATGGGGTACTCGGTGAAAATTTTTTGGGTACGCCATGAGATCTCAAAAGTCGCTTGATCTAGTAACAAACTTGCTAAGTTGGCAACACTATTGTGCAAAAATGTCATTTTTTGTGTTTATCGATATATGTAATATACGAGTATAAAATTTAATGTGTATTTGGAGCCATCCCATGGCCGAGTGGTTAGCACGCTTGGCTACTGATCTAAGGGACCTGGGTTCGAGCCCCGGATTTAGGCATGGATGTGTGTGTCGTTTTTCTGCTGAGGTCCTGCCATCCTCTCAGATCTCCTACTGTGGCATATAAACTGACAGGCTCCTGTCAGACCTCTGTGGCAAGCAGCTGCTTGAGGGGGTATTTATTTATTTTTATATATGTTTTATTTTTTTCCCATTGTTATACTATAACTATAGTTTTTATCTATCTATACAAGGGGTATGCCAGTTACATACACATTTCCAGGGGATATGTGAAGTATAAAAGGTTGAAAACCACTGCTGTGGATCATCGATTCTTTGCTCATGGCACATTATTTTTCATTGTAGCACACTTAACCTTTGTTGGCAACACCACTGGAGAGATATTTATCACAGGGAGATATTTACAGCACTTGCACATGCAGCAAATTTAACCATTACTATAAAATGATGCACAAAAGATAATCATTACTATTAAATAATGCATAGAGAAAGACTAAAGAAGATGATTTGGATGTATCACTTCACTTTTGAATAAAAATTACAAAATATGGAATAGCATCAGCATGATCTCGAAACTGTAAAGAATCACAGTGTGACATCAGCTTTATTTAATATTATTGAAGGCAAACTGCATATGGGCAAATTTGTCTTCAATAATAGCCATTTCTGTGGAATTGTTTGTAAATGCAGAATTATTCTGTTCAAGTTCTGCCGTGTATCTACGTGCATACTCCATGAACCTTGAATAAGTTTTTGATTAAAAGGAAGAAAGTTAAGTGAAGAATCAGTGGCAGAAAGTAGCAGCAAAATGGTTTTGTAAATTTCCTTTTATCTGCAATATCATCTGAAATTTCACACGTACCCTTTGAGAATCACTGCTGTAGATCAGTGTCTCGCAAACTGTGTGCCGCAAGAGATTCCAAGTGTGCCGCGAGAGATTTTCAAATTGACACTAGATATTCCAAAGATTTCATTTTGACTCGACTTGTGTTATCGACGTGCTTTAATAAAAATCTTTCAGATTTTATCAACTGGGATCTTGTAAGTATCAAGCTTTTTCCAAATTTTGGTATTAATTTTTGATTATTTCAAACCATAGAATGGACAAATATTTAAAACAAACACCAAGTTATGAATTAAAGAACGAGAGCAAATCTTCAAGTAAAACCAGGCTGATGACTTCAACAAAGCGCAAATATAATGTCGATTATATAGTTTGCTTTTATTCTTTTTTAGGTGTGCCGCGGAAAAAAAAAATTAGATTCAGTGTGCCACGGAAAAAAAATTAGATTCAGTGTGCCGCAGAGTAAAAAAGTTTGCGAGACCCTGCTGTAGATCAAAGATCAAAACAACAGAATGCTTACTGGGATGATTTTATGAAATGTATATTTTTCTAAAAGTTGATGATTGTCTAGTGGCTGACATGTCATCTAATCTTTCAGTGGCTAATATGGCCTATAATGAAAGAAAGTAATATTTGCATATGCTAAATAGAGAAGAAATTTTGAATGAAAGTGGAAGCAAATCTTCAGAATGTATTAATTTTGAAAATAGTGATATGTTTAGTTCTGGTGTCAGATCACAAAAAGAAAGTTAAAATTGTAAATGAAGTTAATGATGTCCTCACATTACAAGGTGCATAAATGAAGGGAAAAAAGGATGATTAATAGAAGTGGTATAAAAAACTGGATTAACCTAAAAGATTCAAATATAGTGAAATACCTGGATTGAATCTTAGGATAAATAAGTAGTTAAGAACTGTTGGTATACAGAAAAATTTGGTCCATAATATGTTCTAAGATGAAGTACCAAATGAAACAGAGGTTACACAATTTCAAAATATTCACAAATTCATAGACAATAAATTGTGTTTCCCCACATCATCTGATGAAATCCAAGCACATTTTCCCTGTATAAATGGTTCCCGATGGGTTTGAACAGAAAACTAACCTCAATTATATTGGGCAAAAAAATCGATATAAGCTGCATTTTTCTCTGAGGTCACTTCCTGTTGCAGATTCTAGTTCTTGTCAGTATTCATACACTTTACAGACAATGAATAGCTTGACATCAGAAACAAATTAGGAATATTAGACCGGTAGTAAAACATTTACAACAAAATTTCAATTTGTATCTTGCCAAGAAAACTTACGATTGATTAAAAATCTTGTCAAATTCAGAGATCTGTACATAGTAATTCTGTGCATTAGTTTAAAATTTTTCGTTTGCCAGTGGGTTAAAAATTTCATCACAGATCATTGCCCAAATTTGGTGCTTTCTTCTCTTTTGATAGCCATCTTGAACAGAGGATATTAATTTAATTTGATTTTTATTAGTTAATAACATATATAAGGGTTTATATTATTATTGCAAACAGTTTAAAACTATTCACCTACTTTGTTCACCATTTAAAAATTGTTACTTATTGAAAACCTTTGTATGTGAAAATCCCTATTTAATTTCATGATGCAGCATCCATTTCATTGACCAATTTTAGCATTTGCAATGCTAGAATATGAACGATGGCTTTTTAAGGACGTTTCCACGAGAGTTAAGTGGCTGTTTCATCATGTATGATAATTGGTTTTAACATTAGCACATTCTGCAAGCCATACCCATAGTATGGGGGTCCATAGACAGGGAAAATATTTTGAAATACTTTGTCGTTATATCTCATTCAGGCAAGTTTAAGTAATGTATTCAATTTTATTTGAAAATCTTTCCTCTGAAAGAAACCCAATCCTGGTGTATAGCATCAATAAATGCATGGTAAGGGTTATGCCAAAAAATTTTAAACCATTACAGAAATTTATCACATTAACGCTATCTATAGACAGCTCTACATTGTACCTATGTGTTATTAACAATTGGTGAGCCTGGAGGGAGTGGGAGTAGCTGAGTTGGTAGGTTGCCAGGCTCGAGCCCCAGCTGGGCCAGCATTAAGATTTATCTCTGCAAATCTTCCCACCCTGCCCTAAGTCAGTAAGAGACACCAAAGGGCTTGGAAAGGCTGCCATCCATTAGATGGGACGTTAAGCAGTGGCCCTGTGTATGGGAGAGCCATATCTTGTGCACCTTAAAGAACACATTGGATGGCCTTAACAGGAGGCTACCATCTGTCTCCCAACAACGAATATAAATCGTGACAGTCCCGGTGCACCGCAGTACAATGACTGCATATCACCATAAGGGAGTTGTCACTGAAACCACTATAAAAAGGTTCCTGTCCTTTAAGCTTGCCTTGCATTGAACTTGCCTACAGTGGGAGAAGCACTGCTTGGGATTTTATAGCCTGCCTGAAGATATAATCATTGAGGTGCAGTGAGAGTGGAATCTATTGAAATTTTGAGTGCTGCCTAGGAATATGCCCAACACTCACTGAATTTTGTCCAGAAACTTGCCAACGTATAAAATAAAAGATCTTGTCTTTTGAATTTTGAGCCAGAAAATAAAGAAGTCCTAACTTTTAGAGTCCTCTGCAGCAGAGGCTCCTAGGTACTTCCATCGAAGGCCACACCTAATCGGGTGACCAAGCCTTTCAGCATGACCAACTTCGTCCTCTCCATCGAGCCGGGCAACCACAGCCCGCTCACTGTCTCTGCCATGACCAGGCCAAAGCCGCTTCGGGGAGTACTTGACCGAACCTCTCCCAAATCCAGTCAGCGTCCCTCCCACGACCCCGACAAAGCCGTTAGCCTACCAGGGCTCGCATCACTGCAGCACCCGGACCCCACTTCGCAGAGGAACCCAAGTTCCTCCACTGCAAAAGCTATAGAGTCCAAATCTCATTCTGTGGGACTCTTAGTTTGGCTGTTCCATCGACAAGCCTGCTGGCCAGGCCGACCAACCTCGGCCGCGAGTCTCCAACTTCTACCTAAATTGTGAACGGGCCGAAGCCCCCCAGTGAACATCCGTCCACGTGGGTCTCCTTCACCCAACATTCTCTGAGTCTTGTGACCTGGCCATTTAGCCCATTGTGTGCAAAAAAAGTGCTGGCCAGAGGTAACCAATCAGGTTTGAGTCTGACCTGGGCCAGTATTGAGATTTATCTCTGCAAAACTCCTTGCCCTCAGTCAGTAGGAGACATTGATGAGTTTGGAAAGACCTCTGACTGTTGAATGGGATGTAAAGATGTGGCCTCGTGTGTGGGGGAGTTCGTCCACGTTCAAGATCCCACTTGATGGAAGTATACTTGTCTAATGTGTTCTCTCCAACTTTCTCTGGGTCCTTGTGGCCTGGCCATTTAGCCTGTTGTCTGAAAAAGAAACGTCACTCTGAGGTAAAATAACTCAAACCTATGGCGGTATTGGTACAACTACATTAATCGTTCAATGCTGCAACCATATATTGCTGACGATGGCTGTTACAAATCATTGTCATCTAATTTTGTTGATAGCTTGATAAACGTATTTTTCAGTCTGAAGAAAATTCTTGGATTGGCACAATATTATAGGTGTTACAATTACCACAGTTGTAGGGAGCTTGCTGAATTTGATTAGCTGGTGACATTGCTGTTGATTTACTCTTGTTGTAGGGCTCAGGTTCACAGCCAACGGTGAAGAGGCAGCTTGGTTGATATCAATACAAATGTTAATGCTAGATATAGTTTTGCTAAGTTGCATTGAGAATTATTTGATAACAAACTACACAGTGAGATACTGAAGCTCCATCTTATTTCAAAACTTTCAGAATGCAATTTAAGGATGTGTGTTTCAGACACCTTCGAATAACAGCATTTATTATACAATAACACTACTCAAATTATTTGGAAACTTCTTTCACAGATGAAATTGCTGCATTTCAGAGTTTGTTGAAAACCTGTTTTCCCAGCAACAGTTGCAATGAGAGTGTGCTGCAGTAAACTGTTTGGCGAAAGAAAAAAGTCTTGAAACATAGACAGCCCTATGCATGAGTCTGAAATTACGTGTCAGTAGCTGAGAGTGCGCTTTCCTTCTCAAGATTAAAAACACTTTAAATCAGAGTTGTGTTCTATGAAGGTAAGTCAGAATGCAAAGTCCCCAAATTTCTGTTGAAGGCAGGTAATTACGTCAAAGACAAACATTGGACCAGACTTTATGATACAGACACCAGACTTGAGATGTATTTTGTTTAATCAGTTAAAGGGAGAAGGAAGTTTCAAGTGTAATGATAAATAATATATGACTTGTAATAAGATAAGTGGCGGCTCGTGAGGTTCTAAACAGGTGCGACCAGTAAATCTATACAGAAACCAACTCGTTGGTAAAAAAACACGGAATAAGTTAAAATTAAAGGTGGGAGAGAAATAAATGAAACAAGAAATTAAAATTAGTATAAGAATATTTTACGCAATGCTTTTTTCTCAGACCACTGAATTGAAAATTTTCTTTTTCCTGGCTATGCCCATTGGCTTTCTGCTCCCAAAGAACCATTTGATTTAGTTAATTAATTTTAGTGATTAGTAAGAATGTTTAAGAAATTGTTTAGTTTTGTTGGTTTCTTTTTAAGTGTGGAACGGAGCTGTTTTGTGACATTATTTGTAATAAAAGATGTCTGTTAGTGGTCAGATGAAAAAGCTAGGAACCTGGAATTTTGTCAGATTAAGAGTAGTATGAAGATGTGTAGCGTAAAATATTGATAATTCATAAGTAAGTAGAAGTCGTCATTTTAGATGAAATGTCTTTTTCCTCTGTTCACGATTCATAGCTTCTTCATTCGCAATTTCTAATTGATAAAGCCAAAATTGCTAGAGTTCTCACACATCCCTAAGTCATTATTAAGGTGTCCCATTGCAGGTAGGGACGTGAATTTTTAACCCAATATATGTCACACAGGCAGAATACAAAATTTATGACCGTTCGGTCAAGTATCTCAGGAATCACGGGACCAAAATCTGTCGACGAAATGGAAATAAAACTATTCGCATGCAATTCCAGGACAATTCTATACTTTTTCATATGGTGTGGCTTCCCCCCCCCCCTTTCAGAATGCTAGTAAGAGGTAAAAAATTATTAAGCAATTATGTGCATTTTTCAAATCGTTTTTAAAAAAAAACTGTACAACGGAAGGGGGAATGTTATACATTGGTAATCATCTCTTGCCCCCCCCCCCCCTACATTTTTCCGGCTCTATTACGTTTCTTAGCCCTTCGATATTTTTCTGAGATCCGGGCTCTGGTCGTTGGAGACATAACCGGTGAAATGTAGATTGATCTCATTCCCGCCGAGTAAAAGACATAACTGACGTGAATGTTTCACGTCAGCCGAATGCATGAATCCGCGCCCTTTAGTAGAAAAAAAATTTTCCCCATAGGGGCTGATTACTCTCATTTGAGGATCACGCAAAATTTATAAATTCACCTTTAAAAATTTTGAAACATTTGAAAAACCATAGGCTGTAGAACACATTCCCTAATTTATGGGTAGCATTAAGGATTTTATTAACTATACCAGTAATAGTTACTGCCTGCAAATGCAGTTTTACTAAACTTAAGTTCATTAAAACATCTGCGATCGTCAGTGTCCATTGAACGTCTTAATTCTTTGGGCATTGTTTATCAAATGAAAATGCTGTTGCCCAAAAAGTTGACGTATAAGTACAAAACGTCTTACCGCATCAAAGCCAGAAAAAGAACTTTTAAAAAAGCGCAAGAAACAACCTTTGTTTAAATTAGATTCTTAAAGTATTCACGATTTCGTAACTATTCAGTAATGAGTGATTAATGCTATCCAGTTGTGTGAGCAACAGCAAGACTGGGAAACCAAAGATAATTTACAATGTTACGTGCATTCAGTAAATATTCTGAAAACATGCAAGTATATAATTTTTTTTGTAGAATTTCAGTCTGTCCCCTCTTTCCCTAAATAATGTTGAACTCAGATTTAAAGACCTGTTTTCAAGGGGACCAAATTGTTAGTCTGCCTAGGGGAGCCAGAATATCTCGAACCCCGCCCTGTTTACGAATTTTCCGTAAGGGTGCCCATCCTAGAGGGAATTTTCAAAGTATTTCCTATCCGGAGAATCCTGTTTTTCATATTAATAACTTCCGAAAAAAAAATAATCAAGATTACATTTCGTTAAGGTACTGATATTCAACATTAAATATTTAGTTCGATAACCTTTTCCACGGTGGGGGGCAGTGTCATGGTCTCTTCAAGAAGGACTTTGGAAGGCGACCATGATTATGTATCGGTAGCATAACTTGGTTTGGAAATTGGCAAGACTTGCCGGCAGCAAGTGCGCTTTGCCATGTTAATTTCCACACATTTGTCTTTGGCCGTAACCGTAAGCTAAATTCCTTTAAAAAATTACTATAAACATTTTTTTATTTCAGCAAATCATTTAAAAAAAAAAAACATATTTTAAGCGGTGTCGAATGGGATTGTATATTTTAAGTGGGATAGAATGGGATTGTATATTTAGGATGTAAATTATATCTTGCTGCTTATACATTAGTGGAATTAAAAAGTTACAACCCTGTTATGTAAATGGGAAGTTAACGTTGAAATCTTTTAAGTTCTAAAAATAGTTTTGAAAAATATGATAGCAGATCAAGATCTTAATCAAATATATCAAAATCTTGATTTTCACCAATATTCAATGAATTATGGAAGTTTAAATATTTAACAATGCCAATCGTAAGAATTTATCTCGTACCTAAGACTTAATAAATATTATTTCAAACGATTATTTAAAATAAATATATATTTTATAAGTATGCAAATTAATCTTTCAATATTGGTTAATATTGCACGATTTCTTAGGACGTATTATTAAATATTAAAACTTCCTTAACTCATCAAATACTGAGCGAATATTGTCGAAAATCGAAATACTGGTGTGAATGAGATCTTCATCTACTATCGCATTTTCCAAAAAAAAAATATATAGAAGTTATAGTGACGTACCAGAGATGGGGGGGGGGATTATCTCAAACTTGTGCACTGCTGTGAAGCTGTGAAATCTAAAACGGTTGTATTTGTATAATTTTATTTCAGCACTATATGTCCGACACTAAAATTAAATTTTGAAACAATTATAAAATTCTATTCCATACAGAATATCATTTTAATCTTTCCTATCGGGTGAAAATAAGACCTTGTTAGAATTGGTGTACAGTGGCCAGATGTAGCTCAGGACAGATATGCTTGGAGAACTAAATTCCACGGTCTGGTTGGACCTCCGTAGCCCATGGCTGCTTGAGGAGGGTGATGAAAAATTTTAGTAGGGAAACCCTACTCAAATATTTTCACAGACCTCCAAACTAAATTCTCGAACTTTCCCCAAAACTAGATTCTCCGACCACCTGAAACTAAATTTGATGAAATATGCGAACCACGGCACATAGAACACAATTGGCGTTTATGATTCGTGATTATAAATATTAGAAAATTAAAATTAAAAAGACAATGAACTTCATGTAACAACAAACATTTTATTTATTAAACAACCCTGAAAACGAAGTAGATATAGCAAAACACAATACCAACAATTAGAAAAATCGAAGTTTTACCCAGCATCACCAACTATATCCTTCACATATATTTAAGAATATATATATATCAAAAATATATCAAAATTTTGTCCAAGGTAATATGATTTTGCAATTATATAAATAAGACTGACCAACTCATTAGTTCTCTATACCTTTTTTTTTTGCAATTAAAAAGCAACAGTAAAAATATGATTATATTAATTACTGCAAAGTAATGCAACCCTAAATAATGCTTAATTACTTGTTAGAATTTATTTCGATATATATATATAAAGAGTAAATCTTTTACAAAAATGTTTCCGATACTACTTTATTGTAATTATACAGTCAATTATTAATCACAATTTTAGTAGTATTTGAATACAAGAATGGAAGGAACTTTAAATTTTTAGAGAAACCCATCCTTAAATAAACCAGTTAGAAGCTCAGATCTAGGAAAAAATCGAGGGGGGGTTGCAAGAGACTGGATTTCTAATGCAATATAACCCTTTTCCCTTCGTTTTACAGGTCTGTAAAAATTTTTTTGTAAAAATGCATGAAATATAAATAAGTTCAATAATATTTTATTAAACAATTCAAATTATATTATTGAAGGGGGTGGGGAATGGTCCATTTGCCCGGCCCTAATAATTACTACACACAGTTACTAATTTCATCATCACCAGTTTTTCTTTTTTTTTTACACCAGTGGCAACCCATGGTAGATTATGGGGGTTACAACTCCTGATGACTTAAATACACTGCAGGAAATAAAAAACGCAATACTTGCAGGAAGTTATGGAAATGTGACGAAATTTAGGGAGGAGGTAGTATATGGAAATGATTACGTTTGCAGGGCAATCAAAACGATTGGACAGGTCACATTCGGACCGTCCCCACACAGGTCACATTAGTCTGCAATATCTACATGAGCAAAACGTTCAGGTACTACCATGGCCAGCATATTTGCTGGGTTGGGTTGTTTTACCTCTGAGCGGCACTTTTTTGCACACCATGGGCTAAATGGCCAGATCACATGGACCCCGAAGGCTCAGAGAAGGTTGGGGGAGGGGACCCACTGGAACAGCTGTTGGGAGACGGATGGTAGCTTCCCGTCAAGGCCATCCAGCGTGTTCTTTAACGTGCACAGGGTATGGCTCTCCCGCACACGGGGTTGTTTTACCTCTGAGCGGCACTTTTTTGCACACAATGGGCTAAATGGCCAGGTCACATGGACCCCGAAGACTCAGAGAAGGTTGGGGGAGGGGACCCACTGGAATAGCTGTTGAGAGACAGATGGTAGCCTCCCGTCAAGGCCATCCAGTGTGTTCTTTAACGTGCACAGGGTATGGCTCTCCCGCACACGGGGCCACGGCTTAACGTCCCATCCGATGGACGGCGGCCTTTTCAAGCCCATCGGTGTCCCCTACTGACTGTGGGCAGGGAGGAGGATTTTGCGGAGATAAATCTCAACGCTGACCCAGCTGGGACTCACCTGGGAACTACAGATTACGAGCCTGGCGCTCTACCGACTGAGCCCCCCCCCCCATCATATTCGCTGGACCTTTGACCTATTGAACACGTCTGGGACATTATGAACCAACAACTCCAACTACACTCAAGAGGTGCCCCAACCACTGTTGCTGAAATGGAACAGCGACTTCGCGCTATTTGGCATTCCATCCCTCAGGAGGACACTATAAAGCTGTACGATAGCCTTCCCCGCCCCACCGTGTTCATGAAGACACTGTTGCACGGGGAGATTCAACATCATGCTAATTATACCACTTTACTGGGTAGGTAAAGTTCTAATTTTCCTATCTTTTTTGATAATGTAAACAATCGTACATCTCAGTGTATGCTAACATCTGTCTGCATTTCAATAATGTCATCAATCCTGCCAGAACAGAATTCTTCCAAAGTTCCACTTATTTGTTTAGGCATTGCGTAAAACAAATTAGCAATCCCATGGCCGAGTGGTTAGAGAGCTTGGCTACTGATCTAAGAGACCTGAGTTCGAGCCCTGGGTAAGGCATGGATGTGTGTTGTTTTTCTGCTGAGGCCCTGTCATCCTCTCGGACCTTCTACTATGGCATATAAATTGGCAGGCTCCTGTCAGACCTCTGTGGCAAGCAGCAGCCTCAGGTGGTATTTTTTATAAAAAAAGTTCCAGGTGTTGCAATTTTTTTTCCTGTAGTGTATATATTTTGTACTGCAGCCTAAAAATTTGAGACTTGTATATGTCAAAACCTCCTCTCAAATAGATTTTCCGAGTATGCCACTGAAAAACACAGTATATTTGGGAAACAGAGTATAATATAGAAGCATGCCAATTATCTGATCGTTTAATGATCCATCTGAGTTTTACCCTCTACCTTCAATACTATGGATGTGATCAGACTTGCTTCTAGAGTAGAGGGAATAAAATATGATGGTGATGTCTTAAAATGATTTTTGTAAACTTTTTTATTAGTTTTAGTTACCAGGTCATTATGACAATAAAAATTTGATCAGACTGCCATTATTTATGGTCAAGGATAAATACTTTTTAAAAATAATTATTGTAAATAAACTGCTAAATCGCAATTTAACAATGACTTATAATATTAGAATATATGATGTAATTTTAAGCATTTATGGTTCTATTTTATTCAGAGTAGTGAATTTTATTTTAAATTTGTAGTGTATATCAACACAAAATAATTAACAAAAATCCATTCAACTGTTAAAAAAAAATTAAAAATATACCAAACTTTAAATGTTAAGCAACAGACAAAATGATCTTTTCCAACTATTCGATACCAAACTATACAGGGTGATTCAAAACTTATCGTTCAAATTTCGTGGGGAGGTAGGGAATACGTCAGGAAACCGATTTCACATAGGAAAGTATGTTCGCAAATGTACGCAGGCGTATGTAGAGGGCGCTGTGTGTACCCAACCAGTGTACAGCTCGCCCGACCACTCCCGCTGTCATCAGTGTACGAGCTGACTTACTAGTGATAAAATGAATCGTTTTACGCATCAAGAGCTAGCGGATATGCATCTCGCATATGGGGATACACTGATGACAGCGGGAATGGTCGGGCGAGCTGTACACTGGTTGAGTACACAGCGCCCTCTACATACGCATGCGTACATACTTTCCTATGTGAAATCGGTTTCCTGACGTATTCCCTACCTCCCCACGAAATTTGAACGATAAGTTTTGAATCACCCTGTATATACATTATGAAAACTGTTCAGACACTTCCATGTTATTTGAATGGAAAGTTACTTTTAGAATCCCCAAATTTTGATAAACTTTTTATGGAAACATTTTACTGGAGAAAGAGTTCTCATGCAGATCCTTCTAAATGCCATTTTCCAAGGTATTAGTTTGCTGTTACAAGCTATCAAAGCTGAAATATTTAATAACAGAATCATCTGTTAGCTTGTTCCAAACGCATTTCTTCAAAATTGAATCATTATACAATACTTCTAAAATTGCATTTATTTAGTAAATGGTTTACTGTAACAGTTATTGTGGTTTTAATCGTCTTTTGAGTTATATTCTTATTAGCAGCATCAGCTTTGAATGTGGTTTTCCATTCCAATAAAGTGGAAGTATCCAACACTTTTAGTAATATAACACACACATATATATATACAGGGTGATTGTAAACTCTTTCAACAAAAAAGAGGGGTGATAGTACACATCAAGACGACTAATTTTTGCAATGGAACCTAGGTTTGCATTCCACTCCTTCCGCCAGAAAAGAGTACTTTCGAAAAACTCCACGCTTGCACAAGTATTTACAACCGGTGCATGAAAATCACAATACGATTCGGAAATCTCTCACGGTACAATATTTGTGCATCACGCCCATTACCACCTGCTTGGCCATACATCAGATGCATATCCGCCAATTCCTCGTATGTGTAGTCTTCCATGTCCTTCACAAATACGTCACTTATCATGTGACGTTATCACAGTAATGTCGATGAACGGGTTCGGCTGCGTTTTTAAATGTTTGTTCTTAATCGTCTACTTGCTCAGTGCACCTGATTTGCATCTTGTGATTTTCATGCACCGGTTGTAAATACTTGTGCATGAGTGTCGTTTTTCAAAAGTACTCTTTTCTGGCGGAAGGAGTGGAATGCGACCCTAGGTTCCATTGCAAAAATTGTGCATCTTGATGTGTACTATCATCCCTCTTTTTTTGTTGAAAGAGTTTACAATCACCCTGTATATCAGCAGATACATTTTACAAGTACAGAAACTCCACACACCAATAACTAGTTGTTGAGGATATTACATTTCTGATACATTAAAAAATAACAAACCATTTTGGCTTCACCATAACCCGAATGTTCAAATGTCAAAGCCTTTTCAAGTCTATGCTCATATAGCAAGACATTCAAGGCCAGCTAGAGAAACTAGTAGATGTGAAAAGTGGACAAATACAATAAAATTGATCTTATTGCTGAATACCTTATAACAGAATTCTTCCAAAGTTCTACTTATTCTCGCAGCATTGACTACTGTGGAAAAGAAATAGTAAAATTCTATGTATGTACAAGGATACATGTGATTAAATGGTATTTAGGTGAAACGAGTTTAAAACATAGGCCCAGATTTAATACTCTGAGCAGTTTTCTCATAAGAACAAATCAGTTAACAAAAAGTAATATATTCTCTCAAGCAATTGGAAACAATATAATTTTTAAATTTTAAAAGAAATAAGCAAATTTATAATATTTCAAGAACTAATCATTTATAAGATTCAACCAATTATACAAAATGTTGTTACCTATGTCTGAAAATGTGATTAGCAAGGATATCAAATAATTAGACATGATATTGTTAAATCAGGATTACTCATGGGTTAACAATACTTTGCATTTCTGCCCCAGTGCATTTCTGATAACCACAATTCTTCACCAGCATCTGCAGAATCACTTGTTTATCTAGCTGGTCTTGAATTCTCTTACTGTATAGACATACACTTCCATCTTTAAATACAACTAGAGAAGTTCTGGAAATTTTTTCATCATATATTGCTCTACATCATTCTGCTGAAATATTTCTCTAGCATATGAACATTCAGTGTTTTTTTTTTATTAAGTTATGAATATAAAAATCCTACTAGGATTGCATAAAAAATGCAAAAGATTAATTACTGAAAAAGGTGTTAATTTCTAACACATTTTTCTTCATATTTTCGCCTAAATGTAAAGGATATATTTATATATATATACATATTTTTTTTCAAAATATAATGTATATAATTATAGAAAATAAAACTATAAAACTTAAGTAAAAATTTTTAGAGAATGAGCATTTAACCAAAATGAGGCCAAAAGGAGCATGAGTACTCCTGAGCTAATGGCGTGATAATTTCTTTGTACATTCCAAGAAAAAGTTACATTTATAAAATTGCCTGCCTTCGAAATTTTGCCACCAAGTCTACCTGGTAAATCTAGGCCTGAATGTAGCCATATAATAATAAAAATATATGAAATGTTTAAGCATGAATGTCCCAAGAGATGAGAAAAAGGGGTATTTGTATTCACACTCACTGGAAGTTTTGAAAAAAATATATTAGCAAAAAAAACCTAGTTTGTGAATATATTAAGCTTAAATTTTCATTATGATCTTGCCTCCTCTCCAATCCATTCTTTGATGCCCACTGCCAAAAGCATGTTATGCAAAAAAATAATTGTAGTATCTTTTCCATTACACCTGATGAATTGATTGTCTAACCTGATGAAATGTATTATACACAAAAAGAGTTCGCAGTGAGTTACAATACACCTGACCTTCTAATAAACTCATCACAGATATGAAATCATCTATACCACACAAGTTAGCTCTGAAACTCTCTGTAAAACTGGTGCCAGATCCTCAACAGACACAAAATGATTTGTGGTTCTAAATTGCATTATACTACAGGTAAGGACTTCTTTTTTAGCACAACACAGAGTTGGGTTGGATTGTTTTACCTCTGAGCAGCACTTTTTTGCACACCATGGGCTAAATGGCCAGGTCACATGGACCCCGAAGGCTCAGAGAAGGTGGGGGGAGGGGACCCACTGGAACAGCTGTTGGGAGACAGATGGTAGCCTCCCGTCAAGGCCATCCAGCGTGTTCTTTAACGTGCACAGGGTATGGCTCTCCCGCACACGGGGCCATGGCTTAATGTCCCATACGACGGACAGCGGCCTTTCCAAGCCCAACGGTGTCCCCTACTGACCGTGGGCAGGGCGGGGAATTTTGCAGAGATAAATCTGAACACTGATCCAGCTGGGACTCGAACCTGGGAACTACAGATTATGAGCCTGGCGCGTTACGGACTGAGCCACCCCCGCCCCGCACAACACAGAGTGGTACAGGGGTAACTCACATATCAAACTGGAACTTGCAGTCAAGTATTTGGGGAACCACAAGAAACCAAAATCTATTAAAATAAAACTTTCTCAACAGTTTGTATTGTAATTAAGTCATTGATAACAATGAATGTGCAGCTGGAGAAGAGCTGATGTTGGCATATCTTAGAAGAAACACATGCATGACATGGGAAGTGGTCATGAATTCAACACATGCATTCTTGACCATTTCCCATGTTCACCAGCCCATTCACCCATCTAAGCTAAAAATTTATATTAAATTCTTCATTCTTTCTGCATTGTGATCATGGTAGACAACTTCAATAACTACACAAGTTGCAATTATCTTTGCTATATTCAGTTAAGTGAAATGTGTTTATGTACAACAGGAACCACTTTCTCTGCTTATCCAATCTTCTATCAGCATTTGTTTAAGAACTTGATCATCTCAGCAAGAATTGGATCATATTTCACATGATGAAATTCTCTGAATGAATAAATTTAACCACTAGTAGCTCTCCACTCCATTGCTGTGATGATGAAAACTGCATGAAAACAAAAATCTTGCAGTTATCCTTGTTTTTATGCTTGTCTTTTCATCTTTCCAATGCTGAATATTGTAAGAACTTTTCATACTTACTATCACAGCTGTTTATAATTGCCCATGATTATAATCATCTTATAGATATATTTACAGACATGACATTTTATAAATCACAACCTTTTGCCTAATACAATTTAAATTTATAGAACACTATTTTATAGATTTTTCAATGATTAAGTCATAACTATGGAAAAAAATATGGCTTTTAAACTTTACTTAGATACTCAAGAGAGAATATCCATTTTTTTTTTTGTATTTATTCCATAAGTGCCATAGTCACATAGGTGGGGAAAATGATTTAAGGTTCAACTACCCATTGGAGAAATTTTAAAGAAATTATCAGTTCATTAATTTACATTAACCCTTTTGCACTATTAAAAAAACCTGTTTTTCCCAGCCAACTCAGATTAACATATGGAAGTACAGTGGACCCCCTATATAACGCGCATGTCGGTCGGGAAACAACACCCATGTTATAAGGTGAACCGCGTTATACCGAGCGGTGCGGTGGCGACACAATAAATTTCACACTGTAAGCTTTACTTTTACTCATCATGCATACAATAATTGAACACTATTCAAAATACATGCAGGAACTCAATACATACACAATTACTCAATACGCAGTAACAATAAAATGCGATACTCACTAACGCCGCACGGACCTGTATAAACATGTTTGAACTTATCGCGAACATCACCCGTGCTATAACCGAGTGCGGTATAGCGAGCAGCGCTATATTTTATGATGCCAGGTATCTCCCAGCATATGAGTGCTAAGATTAACCTGATTATGGACAGGATGCATAAGAACTAAAATATATCATATTTTCCATTCAAATTGCAGCTTATTGATCTAAACTCTGGTATTATATGGTGTTCATAGTTTATACTACCAGATGGTAGCATCAGTTAAATCCTAGAAAAACTTCAATAAGAAAAATAGTGAAGCAAAATACATGGTGGTTGCAACCCATGCAAATGAGTACAAGGGTAAACTTCAATTGGTGGGAGACTTGTCAGATGAGCAATGGTGGATCATTGGTCAGCAATGCTGGATCATTGGTGGGAGACTTGTCAGATGAGTGCAAGGAGTTAATGAAATTCAACTCTCCAAAAATCCTTACTATGCCCCATGCACAATAAAATAATAGGTAATCAAGAGTAATCCATACACACATTCCCTACTTGAGGTTTTATATTTAGGTTCACTGGCTTTCATTGCTTCTCACAAGCAGATAAAATTTACCAGGAAATTGAAGTTGTTTACCTCTGCAAATAATATTCCATTTCAAAATGACCTGCTGGAGTTATGAAGGGTCACTAACATTTTTTTTTCATTGTGTGATCACTCAGATTTTGTAAAATTTGTACAATTGCAAATACTTTGAACATCTGCAAGTACACTGGTTTTCATAAATTATGGATAATCCCCATGTTAAGTCAATGAGAAGCTAATGTCAAAGCTTCTAAAATAAACTTTTTTTTAAGTGTGTCTAGAGCGCCTGGTGGCTAGCGTGCTTGGTGGCTAGCATGCCTGGCTTCTGATCTAAAGAACCTGGGTTCGAGCCCTGGTAAGGCATGGATGTTCATGTTGTTTCTCTGCTGAGGTCCTGCCATCCTCTCAGAGCTTCTACTATGGCATATAAACTGACAGGCTCCTGTTCAGACCTCTGTGGCAAGCAGCTGCTTGAGGAGGTATTTATTTAATTTTTTTATAAATAAACTGACAGTTTTATAATTAAACTACACAAGTTGCAATTATCTTTGCAAGCAGATACAATTTAGCAGGAAATTACTTAGACATTGGAGAAATTTTAAAGAAATTATCAGTTCATGAATTTACATTAACCCTTTTGCCAGGCCTTTGCCTTTTACTTCTCTACATTATTTAGAGTGATGTAGAGAAGGATCTACTCGATGGATCACAGTGAAAAGGGGTGGATACCTTAGCAAGAACATGGGGTAGAGAATTCGTGAATAAAAAAGCTACTAGTGTTTGTGCCACCAAGTGGTGTAGGTGCACTAAAAACGTGGTAAAACATGCTAATTTCTCGTGACATTGCAGCCAATAACGTGAGAGTCGCATGAGGTACACTATAAGATGTAATGCTTTCCCTGTAATCGCTAGAAGGGACCATGGGTATCTGCAAGAAGGACTGAGCTTTAATAGTGAAACTTTTACCAAAACGGCAGTAATGCAGCTGCTGCATTACACGAATATTGTCGTTTGAAAGATACAAGAAAACGACCTTTGCTGCTAAATTGACTGAAGAATATGATACAGAAATTCGAAGAAACAGGCAAGTTGGGTGTGGCACTAGGTAGAGGCTGGTGGCCTGTTGCAGAAAGCAATGTGGAAGATGTTGCACCTACCATTGCAGAAATCCAGTCGCAATCAGAGTTACATGTAGTTAGTGCGAGATAGGTATCCCAGCAACTGAAACTTCTGTGGTCAACTGTCCGTAAAATTATACAGTCCATCCTGAAATGGTATCCTTATAAAATCCATAGGGTGCAACAGCTGCAACCACATGACCCTGAACAGTGCACTGACTTCGCTTTGCGATTTCTGGCGAGGATGCAGCTCAACGACATGTGGCCTTCTAGTCTTATGGACTGATGAGGTGCATTTTTTCCTACATGGAGCAGTGGATATGCACTACTGCCGAATATGGGGACCTGCACATTTGCATGATGTGTATGATGTGCCCCTATGCTCCTATTATGTAACTGTATGATTCAGGTTTACTGGAAACTTTATAATCGAACCATTTTTCATTGAGATCATGCCTCAATGTCCCATGTGTCGATCAGTGAATGGACCACGTTACACAGATATTCTCTACTGCAAGATTATTCTGGCTTTGTAAGAAAGAAATTTCTTAGACTCTAACCTTCATGCAGGATGGGGGTCACCTCATATTGCACATACGGCAATGCAATTGTTGCATACCACATTTGGCAAGGACAGAATAATTTCTCAAATGCCACACACATGCTTAGCCACCACATTCCCCCGATCTAAACCCATGCAATTTTTGGTTATGGGGTTATTTGAAAAGCCAAGTTTACCAAGGCAGTGTTGAATCACTTGTTGAACTGAAGGCAAAAATAACACAGCATGTTGCAGCCATTCCCCGAGACATGTTTCAAACAACTGTGGACCATGCCACATTACGTTTCCAGCACATTTTGCATACGAATGGTTCACAAATTGAGAATCTTGATTTGTAAAATAAAGATTATGTTTGTTCAACTTGGTAATTTCTTTATTTTAGCCACCCATACCACATGGTGGCACTAACACTATTTTTTTTTATTCGCAAATTCTCTACCCCATGTTCTTATTAAGGTATCCACCACTTTTCACTGTGATC
This sequence comes from Ryuthela nishihirai, assembly GCA_038380435.1. Taxonomy (NCBI): domain Eukaryota; kingdom Metazoa; phylum Arthropoda; class Arachnida; order Araneae; family Heptathelidae; genus Ryuthela; species Ryuthela nishihirai. Next base: position 37,206,718 of record JAWZYU010000034.1, on the reverse strand, counting down.
CATCAAGTAGTTTCTTATCTACATTGCTCTGAATACTGTCAGTTTAATTATAGCCACCCTGTACATCAATATTTCAATTTTCAACAATATTCTTTTGACATTTAATGAGTCATGGAAGTTTGAATATTTAGCAATAACAAATAATAAAATTGTAATAATAAAATTATTATAAATAATAAATAAATACCACAATTAAACCCACAATGAAACAGGAAGACTATAGCTTCAAAAAAACAAAAGAAAAACAATGACTTCCATGACATGAATACATAAATTTTTCTGGTTTGTATATGATATTTTTGCTTCTACAATGTGTCATATGCAAATTGAATGGGGTAGTATTCTAGAACTTGGTGAAACAATAGGTGGACAGACAGTTTAAAAGTTCCTATTTAACTCATAGCCGTCCCATGGCCGAGTGGTTAGCGCGCCTGGCTACTGATCTAAGGGACCTGGGTTCGAACCCCGGATAAGGCATGGTTGTATGTGTTGTTTTTCTGCTGAGGTCCTGCCATCCTCTCAGATCTTCTACTTTGGCATATAAACTGACAGGCTCCTGTCAGACCTCTGTGGCAAGCAGCTGCTTGAGGGGTATTTATTTATTTTATTATTATTTAACTCATGACTCTACTCAAATATTGAACTATGTGAAATGGTTATCATATCCAACTAATGCAACCACAATGCTCATGGTAGAGCAAGGATATTCATTAAATATTATTTTGCTATTTCAGCACTTACGACATTTTCAATGATATTGAAACCTGTAACACATCCATGTAAAACATGATGTGCAGCTGATCAGTGAAAAAAAAAACGACCACATCAAGGAGATGCAGATACTGTTGCCCATGCTTTGGCCCCTCCTCAGTGTATTTGTGAGAACTTAGTGAATCATTAGTCACTCAAAAGTTCTGAGCATTCTGAATTGAAACCTCTGTTCATCCACACCACTGCTTTCAACAGCAATGTCTGAATATCAGGGATAACAACTGGTGACTGAACTAGTGCACTGTTTTGCTGAAAACGTCATTGATGATCTATCATCCATCTCCAACATACTGTGGATGAAAGAAGTGAAGTTCGCCCAGTTTGATGATGTGTTTACTAGAAATAATCAGCACTACTGGGTAAAGACTATCTATGTGCAATGGTTTACCAATACGTGGTGTGGAATTTGAGAAAATCAGATTGTAAGCCATTCTTATACCAGGAACATCTAAATGAGGACTTCATGCATATTTTAAGGAATCAGCAGACAACTGGTTGGAAAAGAATATTTAGCAGCAATTGTGAAAAATTTGGTACCAGCATGATGAACCCATAAAACAGGGTTCATGCAACTCATCAGTGACTGACTGACTAGTTTTTTGATGTAGTAAATCAGATAGAGTGACCTAGTATTGTGGTTGTCTAAATTATCTGACTTCATTCATTATACTTTTTCTTCTAGGGCTATCTGAAATTTATAATTTATGTAACACACCTAACTCTACAAAACCTAGAATTAATAATTCAAGGAAGTCAGGTTGTTGAGGTTGCCATGCCAAAAGACATGTGGAGAATTTTATTTTAACGAGTCCAACCATGCATCAGATAGTGAAGCAGTTTGAATACGAATTTTGAAGACATGAAGTTTTATGTTGACTTTTCAAGCTCTATATTTCCAGTTCCATAATAACTAATAATAGTGAATTTTGCTTTTTATTAAACAGGTGAATTCTACAACTCTTAAAATGGTTGCTTTTGCTATCTGTCATAGCTTTCAATTAAGGGCTGGCAATTTTTCAAATACAGCACCATAAATACTGAAATTGTACTAGATATACCAGCCACAATTAATATCCTTTATGCATTATTATTCTTGTAGCATTTGCGAGATATTCCCATGGCTATGGACACTGATCAGTAGCCAAGCACACTAACGACTCAGCTATCCTCTTAAAACAAAAAGTCGAAGTATTAAAAACAAAACAATTATGCAACTCTTATTTTACATTATAAATGCATCAATTACTTTAACATTCTAGAACTAAACACTTCATGAAAATGACAAACTCTTAAGTCTTGGTGAAGACCCAATCTATTACCTCACAGGATATTTAACATTTGGCAAACTTTTTGTTTTTGTTCATATATACCAAAAATGGCAATATCAGAAACTTTCTTCACTGACAATGATGTTCAATCACAAATCAGACAAGTACAGAACATTATTTAAATGTATGAACCACACCATCTCAAGTCTGAGGTTTAGAACATTTGGCACATAATCATGAGATCCCACATTTTAATTCAGTAAATGACTGGAAGAATTTTTCACACATGTTTAATATATCATTTATATATTGCATATACAATTTTTACCCACTCACTGACACCATGTTACATCTTGGAGGCATTTTCCTTTGAACCATCGATCCATAAAACTATTCATTTCACTTTGTTCCCTTTGTTTTCTTGTTTGTGGCTCATTAGAATTCTTCGTGTTCTGTAAAAAAAGTTTTGCACAGTTTTATCAAGTTATGTGCTTCTAACAATAAATTATTATATAAATAAACCTTCCATTAACGTATGTAACATACATAGGTAACGTCAAATAAAAGACTTATTTTAAATTAATCATCATGCAAATTCCACATACTTTCACTAATAAGTCATGGAATAAGAAACATGCTTCAGCAATTCATTCCAGGTGTCAAGAAGTTGTTTTGATAAATGATGAAGTTTAATCCTTCCAGTGTCCAGCCTGAAAAACTGGTTTCCATCCAGAGGCCAAGCTATTTTCTCCCATGCTCAGCCAAAAAAAAAACTTTAGAACTTTTTTACCAAATAACTAATAAAAGGAATTATGGCATGTTATATGTCAAATTAATCAGCATTTAATTCTGGATTTTCTAAAAATAAAATATTTCACAAAAAAAGATGACGTTTTATTTTCATAGGGCATTTTTAGAGTGTAGTAAAAAAAGCATCTGCAAAACAAATAAAATTTATTTAAAAAAACTAATAGACAGAAATAATAATAATAATGCACATGAATAGAAAGGCTACGTATTTCTGAATAAGAAAAAAAAAACATTTGTTTGAAGTATGAAAATTACCCCCTTTTCGTAATTTTTTTCTTGGTATCTTACTTTAAGAAAAGTCAAGGTCTTTCACCAACTGTGCTGTCATATAAACAACTTAAAAATTACCAATCAACTGAAATAGGTCATGTTATATACCAAATTAAACAGAATTTAATTCCGAATTTTATGAAAATAAGTAATTTAAACAAATTTGCAAGCATATTGATTTTAATAATTTTTTTTAATGTGATATGGTGAAAAAATAGATTAGACTATACAATTAAGGCTTAATTTTGGAAAATCTGACAAATAAAAATATAGTTAAATTATATATTAATCAAAAGGAAATTTCCCCCCAAATAATATGATATTTAACCTGAAGCATGATTTTTATTTCTTTTAATGATTCTTTTCATTATCAAATATTTTAAACTTGGCTAGTGTTATACAAAATGACTTGGACTTCTCATATTCACGGGATTTTCTAAACTATTATGAAATGAAAAGAAACCTTCTTGGCTGCTTTTTTTTATTAAACATTATGAATTTTTTCTTTGGGTGTTGAAGTTTGGTGATCTTGGCTAAGTGCAGAAAGGTTTGCACCAAAGCAAAAAAAAAGAAAACCATTATAATGTCAGAGTGGCACATCCAAGATACTGAGAGGGGGGGGGGGGTTAATTCAATATAAACAAAAAATTCGTAATTTCTTTCAAAAAAATGAAATTTTTCTAAGGGGGGGGATTTCTTTGCGAAACTGCCCTCCCACATCAGTCCGTATCCATTCTCCAAAAACGGTACAAGTTCAAAGTTTTTTTTACTAAAAAAAAAGAAATAATAAAAGAAATATTACATATAACCTAATATGGGTTGGGTTGTTTTACCTCTGAGTGGCACTTTTTTGCCCACCATGGGCTAAACGGTCAGGTCACATGGACCCCAAAAGCTCAGAGAAGATTGGGGGAGGGGACCCACTGGAACAGCTGTTGGGAGACAGATGGTAGCTCCCGTCAAGGCCATCCATCGTGTTCTTTAATGTGCACAGGATATGGGTCTCTCCTGCACACGGGGCCATGGCTTAATGTCCCATCCGACAGATGGCAGCCTTTCCAAGTCCATCGATGTCCACTACTGACCTCTCTTTATTTCGGGGTGGGGGGGGGCGGGTTCCAAAGGACCCGCCCCCCATGGGGAAAGCACGTATTCCGTCACGACACTACATGTGCTTGGCAAGAGAAGCCTGGAAGTAGAAGGTGAAGTTTGTCTCAGAGGAGACCAGTAGGGACTTGGAGTATGGGTGGTGTTAAAAGGGGTGCAGAGTGCAGCCTGGGTTGAAAAAGGAAGATAAGTAGTAGAGCGAAAGCAGCTCCTGGTCTCAAAAAAGAGAGTCCTGGAGCTGGCAGACAAGCCAGCCTATGTCCCTCAAGTGTGCCCTGACCTGGGTACTCTCGAAGGACACTGTGACCAACTCGCCTGCTACCTCATTGATCGCCTGGGAGCTCCTGAGTTCGTTAGCAAACCCTTCCGTAATCGGGCACCTGAGGATATAGTGCCCGACATCTGCATCTAGAGCCCCAGAGCCGCAGTAACTGTGGGAAGCGATCTTAAACTGCTCCAGATATTTGGGGAAACTCCCATGTCCCATCAGGACCTGCGTCAAATAGTGGTCAGAGGACATCAGGGATAGACTGACCCTTTTCAAGAATGTCTTTGTTTGGACACCATTCTCCATTGTATCCCAGAGCCGCTGCCACTCTGTGATTACTCTTCGACATAGTATAGACTTCAGGGTAGTTTTTGAAGTCTTTACCGCTAACACAGGTTGAGTATTATTACCTATGAGCTAGTTGGTCTGCCTGCTCGTTCCCCTCATGACCTACGTGTGCCTTGATCCAGGAGAAGGATACTCTGGGCATGTTCTGATTGCCCAGGATGCACTTGATTTCGTTAACTATTTGATGCCTGTTGATTGCATCTTCAAGCGCTTACAAAGCTGCCTGGCTGTCCGTGTACAGACGGATGTCATTGTTATGACCGCCGTCATTGAGGACCCATTTAAGGGCCTCTCTGATGGTGAGCAGCTCTGCTTGGAAGACTGAGCCATTATTTGAAACCTTCCTATTATAATCATACACCTTGGCTCCTTGATTGTAGACGATGTAGGCTAAGCCCACACCATCCTCGCTCTTGGAACCATCGGTGTATATCTCTGTTCCTAATCCCGATGGTAACTTCGTGGACCATGACACACTAAGTCTTTTGGTGGGATGGAGATCCCACTTAGCGATGTTCGTCTCGTAATCCTCAGGGTCATACTGAACTCCGAGGAATATTGCTTTCTCCTTAGCCTGCAGGACTTTAAAAATGGTTGCTTCTTTGCCGACCGTCAAAAATAGCGGAGGAATCCCTGCTAACACCAGGAGGGCATCCATAGATGTGGTCCTATAGGCCCTGGTGATTCGCAGTAAAGCTGGTCATTGGGCTGCAATCAGCTTTCTACACATAATGGAGTGGTCCGTCGGGCACCACTAGGCGCCCACTCCATAGGTTAGGATCCGCTCCGTGCCCCTGAAATAAATTTCCTTGAGGACTTCGCTTCTGAGTCCCCATGAGACGCGAGCCATTCGCCCCAGTTTACACATGACATTTGTGTATTTTGCTTTGAGATCCTGCAAAATACACAAATTCAGGATTTTCCAAAAATCCTGAATTTGTGTATTTTGCTTGTGGGATCCAGCTCATCCTCTCATCCAGAGTGATCCCCAAGTACTTGATAGTCGTTTTATGGCAGATATTTTTGCCTTGTAATTTAAAAATTGAGTACCTCTTTTTGAGGACACCCTCTTTGGCTACCGTCATGACTGTTGTCTTTGCAAAGCTGAACCCAAGCTTATTGCGCAGACACCATCCTTCTAGTACAGATAATGCTGCATTGTCAGCAATCTCCAGACTCGCTCTGGAGGGTGCCGTTAAAACAAGCAGCATATCATCAGCATAAGCCTGGAGCCAGACACCCTCTGGTAGGGTCAACTCCAGGGCAGTATCGGCAACCAAGTTCCAGAGGAACGGCCCACTGCACGAACCCTGTGGGCAGCCTCTTTCCAAGTTTCTTGATGCTGACCCACTAGCATGGGAGTAGTTGACCATCATCTCACTGAGGTAATTGGCCACTAGAACGAAGATGTTCCTAGGACAAGAACAATCTTTTAGCCTACTAAGAATAGCAGGCCACCGGACATTGTTGAAGGCACCTGTCACGTCCAAGGCTATGAGAGAGGTATGCATCTTGTGCATCTTGTTCACCTTAGTAATGTCCACCACTTGTTTGATCGCAGCTGTGGTGGACTGGTCTGTCCTGAACCCAAACTGCTTGGCATTCAGGAATCCATGTTTAGAGCAATGGAAATACATTCTGTTTGTCAGGAGTTTATCTAGTATTTTTCCCAACACCGGCAGCAGGCATATTGGTCTTATGATCTTGTGTCTGCCGGATCCCTGCCTGCCTTGTTAAAAAGGACCAGGTCGGCCTGTTTCCAGGCTTGTGGGAAAATTCCCAGTTTCAAACAGATGTTGAAGAGCTGGGTGAACAGATCTTTATGTTCATTAAACATCTGAGATAGTATCTCCACAGTCAGACCATCGTATCCCGGGACTTTACCCCAAGCCATATCTTTGATCACCTCTCCCACTTCCTCTTTTGTGAACGGAACGTCATCTTCCGTGTCCGGTGGTAACCTGCTATATTCCCATAGGAGTTGATGTTGAGTATCATCAGAGCTCCTATCATCTTTCGGGAATAGTTTATCTAATAAAACCTGGATTGTTTCGCCAAAGGAAGAGGTCTTGGATCCATCTTCTTTGCGAACATATTCAATTTCCAGGGGTTTGATGTCCTTCCCCGTAGCCAGCTTGTACTGCAGAGTAAATGGGTTCTGTGCAGAGACATCACTACAAAACTTCTGCCAGGAAACCAGCTGTGCTTGACGTATAGTGAGCTTATATTCTGCCTGTTCCTTCCTGTATATTTCCTCTCTGGAACTTCTGTCCCCATTGCGGCACCTTTGGTACCTTTTCTAAGAGCTCTAACCCGTTTTCTCTTAAGACTGAGCTCAGGTGTCCACCAGGGCACCGATCTACTGTCTGTTCTGGGTTGCCTCTTGAACCCAAAGGTTGTCTCACATCCAGAGCTTAAACAATCCATCAAATCTCTGAGGCTGTTATTAAGAGATTCGCAATCACCAATATTATTGACGCGCTGGCTGAGTTGGGTTGTTTTACCTCTGAGCGGCACTTTTTTGCACACCATGGGCTAAATGGCCAGATCACATGGACCCCGAAGGCTCAGAGAAGGTTGGGGGAGGGGACCCACTAAAACAGCTGTTAGGAGACAGATGGTAGCCTCCCGTCAAGGCCATCCAGCGTGTTCTTTAACGTGCACAGGGTATGGCTCTCCCGCACACGGGGCCACGGCTTAACGTCCCATCCAACGGACGGCGGCCTTTTCAAGCCCATCGGTGTCCCCTACTGACCGTGGGCAGGGCGTGGAATTTACGCGCTGGCTGATCTCCGCCAGTCCCAGTGCAATGCAACGCATGAGCTTGCACCAGTCAGGAGTCCTGCCCACCGCAAACCTTTTTACATAGTGTGGGAGTGATGTTGTTCCACCCACAAGGAACACGATATAGTTTTGGTCACTGTTAGTGACCTTGTCACTAATGCACCAATTCTGAATCATAGGAAACATCCAAGGCATTACCAGGGTCAAGTCGATCCAGCTCTGACCTCAAGGGCCATGAAAAGTAGCTGGTGTATCGCAATCATTTAGTAAAAATAGATCAGCAGAGTTGATAAAATCCAGAGTCATTTCTCCTCTGATAAACTATTTGAACCCCACAAGGGGTGCTTTGCATTGAAGTCACCACCTATTACTAAGTTCTTAAGAGTTGACTCAAGCCAGGACGTTTCGTAACTTGGTCAATGAGTCCTCAATGTTGTTATTCGGAGGACAGTAGATAGAGATGGCATGTAATAATAGTCTCCCGTAGCCAATCTCCACTACTACTATAGTATCAGAGTGATATGCCAGGATGGCATTCACTTTGGGGTTCAAAACGACAACTCCAGCTTTTGGCTTGGCTCCTTTGATGCAAAATAGGTCCCCTACTGACCATGGGCAGGGCGGGGAATTTTGCAGAGATAAATCTCATAACCTAATATGATGTTAAATATAATATCTACAACAACTTATAAGCCAGCCATACGATGTATCATAACTCAGAAAGATCAATATATCAGCCGACTGAAAGATCAATAAATTACAGAAATAAATCTACAGAAATGAATTTGCTTTCATATCCAAGACCACATTCATTTTCAGAAAATAATACCAGATCAAAATTTTTCTTACTGGAAAAGTAATAAATGAAAAATTAACATATAATCTAATATGATGTTAAATAAAATATCCACAGGGACAAATTGGAAGCTGGCCATTCAATGTAGCATAACTATGAAAAATTGATAATTATCAATCAGCCGAAAGATCGATAATTTATGGAAATAAATCTACTGAAATGAAAACTAAGGTTTAAATATAAAATAGTAAATATTAACCTTAGAAAAGTTATCCAAAATAACAACACTGTAAACAATCTATCATGGAGCCACTTATAACAACAGAACGGAGATAGCACATGTGAGTCAGGTGCCTTCTGTTGTGCAGTGAGCCATACCATTAATTAGTGCAGCTGCACCAAGTCCTGAGCCTAAGAAAGTTACTTTTACTTAAGCTTCGATTTTAAGGGCAGGAAAGGTACATAGAATGCTGGGATAAATGATAAAAATAATTATGGGAATACTGAAATAGGTTTATAGCAAAAAGGATTGTAAAACGGAAAAGAATAGCAGTATGTACTTCATAATTATTTCAAAAATCTTCCGTTTTTAAAAATAATATTTTCGTTAATTTTCGGGAGATTTTCGAAACTTTAAAGAAAAATTTGTTGATAATAGTTAAAATAAAACTTGTGAGTTTAAATCAGGTTGTTGCTTCAGCATAAAGTAATGTTAATAAACAAATCGTCAATACAGTATAGAGCTTCTAAGAAGTGACAATCAGATGGCTTTAACAAGTCATTTATATTGTAGTTTAATAAAATATGCATCAAATTAAAAAACTAAATATTATTTTTAAAGCCTGAATTATATATTTTTATGAGATATATATATAAAAACAATTTTTTAAAACGAAAGTTTTTATTAAAAAAAAAATCGATTTTTTTTTCTGTACTAAGAATGTATACATACGCCCTTGGCCTCTCATTATGGATTCTCTGAACGTATACATACAATTGGTATTAATAGAGTCATTAAACTCTTGAAACAGCATCTTCAAAAAAAAAAAAAGAATGAATTGGTCATGTCCATATGTAGAATAATATATGTGAATAGAAATATGAAGCGTTTCTAAAGGCTTGAGAATAATTTTTTGTCTACAACTGGGGAAGACAGTATCAAACAGGACCTCCTTACTAAATCTGGTCTTTATGGTCAAATGCAGAAGTTGTACTAAAGAAGCGTTTGAGGAACAATAGAGCAATTCTAAGTAAATATCCATATTCTTTATTTGCTTTAGATTGGGTTGGGTTGTTTAACTTCTGAGTGGCACTTTTTTGCACACCATGGGTTAAATGGCCAGGTCACATGGATCCCTGAAGGCTCAGAGGAGGTTGGGGGGAGGGGACCCACTGGAACAGCTGTTGGGAGACAGATGGTAGCCTCTCACCAAGGCCATCAAGCATGTTCTTTAACATGCACAAGGTATGTCTCTCTTGTACACAGGGCCACAGCTTAACATCCCATCCAATGGACGGTGGTCTTTCCAAGCCCATCGATGTTCCCTACTGACCGTGGGCAACATGGGGGTTTTTGCGGAGATAAATCTCAATGCTGACCCAGCTGGGACTCGAACCTGGGAACTGCAGATTATGAGCCTGGCATGCTACTGACTGAGCCACCCCCACCCCTGTTTGCTTTAGAATTTTGTTTGTGCATGCAAGTATGTATGTAGAAGCATGAACTTTTATGCCCTCAGCTATATGTGAAATTTTTAAATCCTATAATTACTACTTTATTAGGTGAAATGTAGATTATCTTTATGAAGCATAAACTTTCTAAACATGGAAATTTTATAAGAATAGATTTTTGCCTCTGTATTATGAATCAGCTTGCAATTAAATTTGTATTATTTTTTAACATTATTATTTCTGTTTTTAGAATTGGTTCATTAAATATTCAACGTAGTCAATGCTGTTACAACTCAAAAATTGATATTTTGCAGTCATGACTAAAAAAAGAAAGTTAGATTAAAAAACATATAATTAAAATTTTTTTCATTTAATATATAATATGGTTTATTAACAATGATATTGAATTTTACTTGTAACAACTATTGAAGTATAAAGTTATTAATTCTAACTTGGTTTTTAGTGCCAATTTAAAAATTGACTTTTAACTTACAATGGTACTAAACTAAAGCAACGTTTTCAAAAACTATTAGTCATATATAATTTTTATATAGTTACTTCTCAATCAAGTGTTTATAAGAAAATAAAATTGCTTACCAAAGGTATGGGAATCAAACGACGGCAATTTTTGCGATTCATATGTTCCTGATAAGCTTCTTTGGCAATCACTTTCAATTCCTCAGTCATGCAGTTATTACATACTTTACATTTCTAAGGGCAGAAAAAAAATCAATTTGGTTTCTCTTAACAAATAAAACAAGCAGTATAGTTAGATTTACTTAAAATTATGAAGAATTAATCAATTCTACTTTTATAAAACATTTTTTACAATATTAACTCTTTAAGTGCCGAAAGCCAGTTTTCCAATTCTACTAGAATCAGTAAATAAGCTGATAATAAGAAAACTGATACATATTTTGTTTCAAAATAATTCCCAGGTTAAATCATTCTATTTGATATTTTTAGCTTGTTTTAAAACAGGGATATCATTTTTATTTTTTATCTATCTGTCTGTAAACATGCAATTTTTTTAATGAAAAATTCTTTTATAGATTGAGAGATACTAATACTATGATTCATATTTTTCACATCTTCAAATAGTTTGATTTTCTCTGCTAGAAGGTCCTAAAGTTGGAAATCACAAAACTTTAAAGGAATATTATATACAGTCTATTCATGCTAGAAATTCAAGTTATGGTGGTTAAAATATGGTGTCAAGGAATTTACATTGACAGTAGAGGCATGCCCTTCATCCCCCATAAATGCAGCTATTTCATTTTAAGAAATAAATGAAAACTATCCAACCTGAGAAAAGTTTATTACTAAAATATTACTATTGATATTTTTTAGCTCTTCAATTAGTTCGAATTCCACTGTTAGAAGGCATTAAAGCTGGAAAAATGTCAAAACCTTTGTCTTTCAAAATGAGCATACCATATTCAGAAGTGATTACTTTCTTGCTTTAAAGTGAAATTGAAAGTTAATGAACTGAATTTCAGAATAAAGAATACTATTGATTTAATTACCAAATTAGTTGATAAAATATGTTAAATAATCCCACAACAAAGTTGCTATAATCATTTTAGTGAGCCCAAAATACTGAGCATTTTTTATGCAATGTGTGGCAGAGTGGTTAGTGCACTTGGCTACTGATCAATGGGACCTGGGTTCGAGCCCAGGTAAGGCATGGATGTGTGGGTTGTCTTTCTGCTGAGGTCCCACCATCCTCACAGACCTTCTACTATGGCGTATTAAACTAATAAGCTCCTGTTAAATTTCTGTGGCAAGCAACTGCTGAAGGGATTTTTTTAATTATATTACAGAACGAAATAATTAGTTTAAAATATATTCTGAATTACTACAATTCATCCCCCCCTAAAAAAATAAAATAAAAAATAAGCAATTAATTTCTTAATAAATCAGAAAAAGAGTATTTCTATGAAGGATATGCATGCACATTATAGCAAATCAGTGGTTTATTTTGCCTTTTCTTTTTATTATCTTCCTAGAATTGAACTGTTTTATCTATTCTATAATTATTTTTTCCTTATTTATTACTGATACACAAAGCAATATTCTTTTTAATGATAACTGATGCATATTAAAACTGTTTTTGTTTGATAAATGTCATTATGTTCAATGAAGAAATGCAGAGCAAGGACTGTAGCTTAATTAGAAACAAAATTTCTAATTATCTACAGTATAAATGAGTTCAAACTAAATTTTCAGTTGGAATTAATGTAATAGTTTGTTATCAGAAACTGATTTTACATAGGACCATTTTATAAATGATAGATGTGTATATGCATGTATAAAATTGAAGAATGTGACAATTTATTTCCCTCATTATTTTTAATGGACTTTCCACTAACATTCCTATAAATTGCCAAAGTAGAATAATAGTATGTTCCATTGAATAGCAATTAAAATTTAATAGTACTTCAGTGACAAAAGGAAAAATGTATAGGCATAATCAAAGTAGCTTTTATTTCATGTTACTAACAGAAGTCAATTTATATTCCAATCTGGAACAATGTGGCACACATATTATTGCAGCAAAGTAAATGCATAATGAGAGGGTTATTCATATTTGCAGCTTACATGTCAGAAGGTTTGCTTGTTGTCGTGGCCGAGTGGTTAGCACGCTTGGCTACTGATCTAAGGGACCTGGGTTCGAGCCCTGGAGTTAGGCATGGATGTGTGTGTCGTTTTTCTGCTGAGGTCCTGCCATCCTCTCAGATCTCCTACTGTGGCATATAAACTGACAGGCTCCTGTCAGACCTCTGTGGCAAGTAGCTGCTTGAGGGGGTATTTATTTATTATTTTTTTTATTAATCAATAAATATTTAGTGGAAAAAAATTTTGCCGACATACGGGAAATAAACCCGCATCTCTCCAGAAACATGCCAGAGTGTTCTTACCAGTTGAACTAATGCCAGCTCATCTTTTTTCCGCTTATTTAAGACTATACTCTATTACCGAAAAATGTGGGCCAACCATTGGTGCCATCTGTGGTCTCGGATGGCAACTACTACCTTTATATTGCACAGAGTGAGATGGAAATAAATAAGTCTCTTCACGCTATTTAGCATTATTAATGATTTAAACATAGATGATAATCACAGTATGACCTGATGCTCTTTTGGCATTGATAAATCAATAAATATTTAGTGGAAAAAATTTATTGATTTATCAATATTAATATATTTATTGATTTATCAGGTCATGCTGCGATTATCATCTTTGTTGTATTAATTTATATAGAAAATAAGTCACACTCATTGGCAAAACTTATTTTTTAAAGAAAATTATTTCTTGACTTCTATATCAACAGGTAATCTGTGCATTTACTACTGAATAATTATTTTCAAAATATGAAATTAAATAACAGCAACTAAATAAAGTTCTTATTAAATCAGATACTCTTCAATTCCACAGCATTTCCTAACCACCAATGAACTTACATTCCATTAGCAGTGGCAACTAATGAATAATGAAAGGAGAAAACCGTTGCTAGCATCAATTCAGTGTTCACCTTTCAAGTCATTTGATTATTATTATTAAACTCTTACAAAGATAATTTCTGGAACTATGTAATGCATACAAAGTAGGTTTATTTTAAAAAGAGCCATACACAATTTTTTATTTGGCAGAGTAAGAAGTTATTAATATTTCAGTTGGTAGTGATGAAGTCATCAGTTAATGAATGATGGCTGAAATGTTTACATGTGAAATTGGGTACAGTGTAGAATAATAATTGTTTTAGGTTATTAGACAGTACATAAAAATAATTGTATAGCATTTTCACTTCTCTATCATATTCTTTATAAGTAAATGTTTGGTGGAAAACATTTTGTTGACACTAAACATTTACTGATTTACAGACATTAAAAAGTCAACAGGTAACTCTGTGATTGTCATTTATTGTTAAAATATTCTTTATCTACAGTATAGTTTTCTAGCATATAAGTTTTTTATAACCTCTGAGTGATAATTAAAGACTAAACTGAAATGCTAATATTCTTAAAAAATATTAACTAAAATACAGTACTCACTGGTGTTTTGCACGAGTTTTGGCAAACTGGTAAACTACAGTCTTCTGGATATACTTGAATATCTTTATAAGAAATTTCCATTTCTTCCCTAATGAATAGTTAATAAACATGCAAAAAGCTGCACTTCAACTTCATAATTATAAATAATATTAAAATATGAAACACCTTAAAGTATTTAAATTGAATAAATTAAATTAACATTTCCTATTACAGGTAATGATTAAACATAATAAAAATATTATGCATTATATTTTTATTATGTTTAATCATTACCTGTTAACTTACATACACCATTGCGAGTGCTGTTGTCCTGTCATGCAAATTAATGTCAACTAATTTGTTACAATGGCAAATTTTGCATATAATTTAGGAGAAGGAGTCAGTAGGTCACAAAGTAAAAAGAAGTAAGCAGGAAAATTACCACAATATAGCATTTATTTTTCAACATAATTTCCAAAAATATTATACCCATTGCTTTATCAAATTTTGGAATCTTGCTGCATAAAAAGATGTCAGTTGTTGTGATAACCAGTGATTTATATCATTTTCACCCTCTGCATCATTAGAAAAATGTTCCAAGGTGGGGTTTCACTGGACCAAATAAGTAGAAATGGCTGGAATGAGGGTGATCAAAAATTTCAACCCAAAAAATCGTTAATGGTTCTTGAGTTGCACATGCTATATATGATCTTGCATTGCCATGCAACACAATACTCCATGTCTCAATAGCCAGATCATTTTCTGAATATTGAGGACCCAACGTTTTTTAGAAATGTGCAGTCACAGAAACCACACAACAGCACAGTGTTCTTCAGTTGTATACTCCTGCAGTACAGTTGCCATTTTTCAGACTACAAGACTAATCATTAACTGATGGGCATGCAAAAAAAAGATGTTTCTATTGTGGATGTATGCTAAAAATTCACAATCTTTCATTTGGTATTTATGGAATTGTTTGCATGTTACTTACTGACTCACCTACTTGATATCCCATATATTTCTGGTGTGTATAATTTTGTGGGTAATATTCCATATACTTTGTCCCTTTTGAATGTGTAACATCCCCTTTTGATGAATAATATCCCATATACTTTGATGATATATTTTAAAAATAACTTATAATAAAAAAAACTTTACACTAAGATTTGAATTTATTTTCATACTTTAATGCTACAGCACCAAATATTAGAAATTGCAATTTTATCGCTAAATTTTATTGCTAAAAAAATTAAAGTGATAATAGTGTGACTTAGTGAAGATGGATCAAAATATTCAAAATTTGTATATAATACTACTATAGCATTACATTATAGTTTTGCCATTACTACAATAGTTACTATGAAGCATTTACTATTATGTGATTTTTCAATATAAGAAAAAGCAATCATTACCTGTGTCTTGATGAACTTTGATACGATTTTGTCAGTCCAGTAACACTGAGAACATTGAAAAGAACTTGTTCATACAATAATCTGTTGGGGGGGAAGTGCTCTGAAGATAAATTAGGCGACATATTTGCCTAAAAAAAAAGTGTATTTTAGTGGAATAATAAAAGCAATTTAATGTGTATCCCAACTAAAAATACACAATGATGTTTTAAAACTAAAAACGATGTCTTAATACTAAAATGAGTGAAAAGCAATGAATTCTACACTTAGTTTTTTTAGTTTAAAACAGATAATTTTACTTGTAGGTAAGTATATAATTCAGTTTCTCATTAATAATTGTACAGAGAAAAGATTACAAAGGTTGCTATCTGTATGTAATGTAATTTAAAAGTTCCCAGACTTACCGCATGCAGTGTCATCTAGGTGTAGTAACAACTTCTGCCACTAAGTATCACATGCTGAACTCCTTTGTCAAGCAGTCTAGAAGTTTAGCATTTCCAGTTGGAACCAAGCCTTCTTTATGAGCATTTTAGTGCATTTGAGTTTGTGCTGCTTTACAATATTTTTAACAGAAAAATGGAAGACATGAAAGAACAGTACCTTTTTATCAAGTTTTGTCAAATTTTTATCGTCTAAAGCCATAACTGGTGATGGAAGCTGGGTTTATGGATATGACCCAGAAACAAAGCAGGAATCATCCTAGTGGAAGAGTTCACTACAATCACCATGACTAAAGAAAGCAAGGCAGGTGAAAGGCAGTGTGAAGAACATGCTGATTTGTTTGCTTGATATGGAGGGAATCATGCACAACGAGTTTGCTCCTACATGCCAGAGGGTGAATCATCCTACTACATTAAGGCTCTGAAAGAGAGAGGGGAGGATGAAACATCCAGAAAAATAGTGTGCACAAAACAGGGTAGTGAATCATGACAACATGTCAGCCCATGCTGCTCTGTCTGTTCAGCACTTTTTGGAGAAAAATAATGTGGTAGTGGTTGTCCCCTCCCCATATTCACTAGACCTCACCCCTTGCAACTTCCTGTTTCCCAAGATGAAGATCCACTTTAAGGGTTGATGATTTGATTGTGCCAAGGTGGTTCTGACAGAATTGAAGGAGGTGCTGAAAAACACCTCAAAACAAGAGTTTGAGGTGTTTTCAGCAGTTGGAAAAGTGCTGGTCTCACTGTATTAGCTCCCAAGGGGACTACTTTGAAGGGGATAGCAATGATTAAAACCTAAGATAAGCCTACTTTTTTATCATTACAATCTGGGAATTTCTGGATTACACCTCATATTAACTGTCACATAGAGTGTGTTAAGGTTTCTGACAATAACGGATAACTGTGTTTATATAAATTGCTATATCACAATATTTTAACAATACCAAATCAAGGTTTAACACAGAAAAATATTTAAAACATTATATATGTAGATTAAAGCAGATACTTTGTATGAACTTTATATAATGAAATGTATTTTAGAAGTAGTTTTCCTCTTGAAAATGACCATGGGTTTTAACTTTGTTCCATCAGCCATGCATGTTAATACTACTGTAAACCTGGTCTTTTCATGGCCTGTACTTCTTTCTTTAAGTCTTTACGCCTTTTTTTTCCACAGTTCTATTGTTTATCATGTCGAAGTTAATTGGTGTTTCATCCATATTTCCAATATTAGATAATGGAAAGTTGTATTTCTGCCTCATACCAATAACAAACTTGTGAAAATTCGTGACTTTATGGTCAAGATCTTGTGGTAATTTCTGCACAATTTTTGTTTTCTGTCGTATTACCAGATTTTTTCTGTTCATGAAACGAGTGCACCAACCTACTGTTGCTTTAAATTATTTGCCTTGTTCTGGATTGGCCCGTGCCCACTTCAATGCATAAGCCCTAATCATATTTCTTGTAACAACATAACAATTCTGCCTCTGTTCTTGTACCCATTCTGCAACGTTATTTTCTAAATCTGGCCAGTAAGCTATTCCTCTCACATTTTTTCATTGGCATTTTTTTAATAGCATCTTCATTCTTTCTCCAATCTCTTACCATCTTCTCTGTTATATCGAAAGCCCTTGCTGCAGCACAGTTGTTCGATTCTTTAGCCTGTTTTATGACTTTTAACTTGAAGCTTGCTTCATATTTCCTTCTTTTCGTTGGTTCCATGTTAGGCCCACACTTTACAAATTTTACGCTGATTACACTTATAGTACAAATTGTTTGAACACACGACACAACCTACAACAAAACTTGTTAGAGGTACATGTGAGTTCGTGATTCGGCACGTGCTTCTATAGGCAAAAACGTAACAATGCTAAAGGAGGCTTTTCCTTTATGCGTGCAACCACCGACTGCGACTGATCTTGAAAATTACTACAACTTATCAAAAAATCTATCATAATTTAAATACGCTATATGATAATACATTACATTGTAATAGTAAAACAATACTAAAACAAAATAAATATTAAAAGCTATGTTTATTGAGCTACTGAGGAAAAAACGGACAAACCGTAATTATTTACTAGTACAGAGTAGGGTAGGTCCACAAAATAGAATAGCCCATACAACGCTTTTGTGAATAGTCAAGGTCATTACCCGAATGCCTGAATCAGTGCGAATGTTTGTGAATAGGACATAATTCCGTATATGCTATACAGTATTGTTATCCAGATGATGATCGCCGATCTAAACTAAATTCATAGGCCGTTGATAGTTTGGGGTCATCTTATAGGACAGATATATGCTAAAACTATAAAACTTTGACGAAAATTTATACCTTGTCTTATCTTAAGGTCGTCTTATCTGCGGAAATATACGGTATGTGTTTATTTTCCATTATACATGTCGTATTCTTTAATAAACCTGTCGTGTGATTGAAAGGAATCCTGCTGACAAGCCATAAGGCTTAGCAGGGAAATCTATGTATATAACCATACTAAGGCTTAATAAAGATATTATTATTATTATTATTAATACTTTCTGAATTACAATGGTATATGTTATTAGAAAAAAGATTCTTAATGGCAAGAAACTAAAAGTATTGTTTATTATGATTTCCATTCCTGTTTTGGAGCCCTTTAAATTTTTTTTTTGGCATAGAGATGGCTATTGAGTTTTCTGAATAACTTTGGTAACATTTATTTATATTTCATTAAAATCACTTTATGTAGCCTGCATAATTACAGCATATCAGCATTTTTGTATTCTCCTTTACACAGTCTTAGTAGCATAACAAACAGAAAGAGCAGACTTTATTAACCTCAGTTCAGTTTTTCAGATTAAGCACTACTTTCAACAGTCTAAAACAATATATATATATTTTTTCATTATATTTTTAGCTTCAGTGATAATAGTGTATAAACGAAATTTATGTTCCAAGACATTAACTATACTAGGCCTGCATAACATACAGCTCAAAATATGATTTTTTGATGGATACTAGAATAATTTTCATATTTAATAAAAAAAAATTCGCAGATTTTTTTCATAGATTTTGGATCTTAAAATTTAAATTAACAGTTTTTTTTAAGGAACTGAACATGAACATTTTCATTTGCTTCTTATGTGGTTCGACCTCTGGGATGGCATGGTTGTTTGTGTGCTGTTAACTTAGAAAGTGGCCAGCAGTGATTTTGATTTTAGTAGGGTACGTTTTTATATGAGAAGACCTGTACACTCTATGATTAGTTTCTAGGACCCTTCTCCATCATAAATGTTACAAATCAGATCAAAATGTAAAACTTATCTTTGAACTTGTGAAGTGAACAAAATCAATATCATTTGCCTTTCAAAAATGTATGGATTTGCCATAAACAAAAATTTTCACCTTTAAAACAATTAGAAAAACAAGTTATGGCCTACATCTTATTTCGTGGTTAGATATGAATATCTATAAAAAAACTTCCAATTAGTTAGTTCCATATGGATAAAAAAAATAGCTGATTAACAAGAGAGTCATTCTCAGTAATAAATAAGAATACAGTCTCAGCTCCTCTCAGTAATGTCAATTCAATTTCACAGCTGGCTGTTTTCAAAACCAAATTTTAAGTAGCAATACTTTTAGCTTGGGAAAAATAACACTTTGTGTTTGTTCAATATTTTCCTACTACAGGCCATAGAATTTTGGTATGATCCTGAGAGTTAAAAGCAAATCATAAGTGTTTACATGGACCATACACACAGTCATATCAGAATAATATGACCACCTACCTAATAATGTGAATAACAACCTTTGGCCTACAGTGGCAAGACAGCGTGGCATGGACACAATGAAGCCCTGGAAGGTTGCCAGAGGCACACGTGCCCATTCGGACTCCAGCAGAGCACGGAGGTTCCGGAGACGACATGGTTGTGGGTCTGCATGCCCACATGTCGATTCAAATGGTCCCACAAGTGCTCTATGGGATTGAAGTTGGGTGATTTCACCGGCCAAGGGAGAGCAGAGACATCACTGTCATGTTCCTGGAACCAGTCATGCACCATCTTAGCAACATGGCAGTGTGCACTGTCCTGTTGGTAGACACCATCACCACCAGGGTAAATGTCCAACATGAAGAGATGCATGTGGTCAGCAAGGATGGCAGGTAGCCATTGGCATTCAGGGACCCATCCAGTGATACCAGTGGTCCAGGTCATACCAGGAAAACATCCCCCAGACATGCACACTGCCACTGCTGGCCTGTACTTGACTGACAAGCATGTCGGGTGTTGGCTCTCGTATGTCTGATGCCGTATCCACCACTGCCCATCACTTCTGTGGAGTAGAAACCTCGATTTGTCGAAGAAGGCAAACTTTTTCTACTGTCCAATGATGGTAGTTCCGTGTGAACTGCAGGTGTCGTTGCTGATGAACCTTGGTTAACATGGGCGCCTTTATGCAGCATTGACTCCGTAAACCCATGCGTAACAGGATTCACTCTACTGTTATCGAGGACATGTACCTGGGTGCCCAAGTGTTCGTTTGAGTGGTCAATCGATGCACTGTTGTGCATCGATTGCCCTTTACCAGTTGATGGAGGCAATGTTCTCCTCTGGGGTCGATGGTCTTTGTGGCTCCACAGTTATGATGTCTGGAGATACTCAGTGTGCCAGCAGTCCATTCTTGGTACACCCTTACTACAGCACCTCGCAAACAGATCACCAAGTCTGCTGTTTCCAAGATCCTTTCACCCTTGGCACAGTGGCCAATAATCATTCCTTTCTGAATGTCCCTCAAAACACTATGGGTCATCTGGCCGTACGCACTATCATCACGTAACGCACTATGGGTCATCTGGCCAGCTGCTTATATCTCTGTGTGGTCGAACTTGTCATGTGCACTCTGTGATGCACCTGGGTGGGTACACTGTGATTCCGGGGGTGGTCATATTATTCTGATATGACTGTGTATACTTTGTATATGCCCTTTCGGTAGACTATATAATGTACTTGCATGAGAAGGCCTGTACAAACTAGGAATAGTATCTAGAACCCTTATACACACACACCAGCCACTGAATTATAATCCTTTATTCAATACCAAGTTGGACCTCCTTTAGCCCAAATTACAGCACGTATACAGTTTGACATAGATTCCATAAGGTGTTGGAGTGCTTTTATATCTCCAGCATACCCAGGCATTTACCAGATAGTCCTTTAACTGGCTCAGATTTGACGGAAGAGGACTTTGCTCCCAGATCTGTTTTTTTAACATGTCCTATACATTCTCAATGGGGTTCAGATCTGGTCTTTGTGGTGGCCAAGAAAGATGGTGGAAGTCTCTGTCATACTTGCTGAACACATCTTGCATGATGGACAGTAGCATTGTCGTCCATGAAACAGCCATCACTTGCTGGATAAAAAGTCAACATTGCAGAATGGACTTGATCGGCAACAAAGTTCAGATAATCCTTGGAGGACATCCGACCTTCCAGCAATATCAGGAGACCTGTTCTGTACAAACAGAACGTGCTCCACATAATGACATCGCCTCCAGAACCTTGAGTTGCGTTTACAAGGCAAGCTGGGTCCATTGCTTCATGGGGCTCTTGCCAAACTCTCTGACTACCATAGGTACAAAACAAGGTATACCGACTCATCGGACCATGACTTTTTTCCAGTCTTCCAGTGTCCAATTACGGTGTTGCTGACATTACTGTAGACGAACTTTCCAGTTTTATGCAGAAATCAGTAGTTTCTGTATAGGCATGCGACTGCTAATACTGATCCTCTTCAATTCCCTGTGCATAATTCACTGAGATATGGGTTGGAACTGCCCTCATTTAATGCTTCGGTCAATTGCTGCACACAGGAAGTCCTATTTCTCTGTACAAGGCTTCTCAGATGACAGCAATCTTGTTCCTAACAGATTGTCATCATGCTACACTTATGTCTCTTAGACAAGCAATGTGGGTTATTTTTCCACTGATTAAAAACCTGAGATATCTCTCACCTTTTGAGAAACCAGTCAGCTTTGCTGTTTTCGAAATCATCACTCCAGCCAGACAAGCACTCACAATGAATCCTTTGTTGAACTCCAAAAGATCCTTTGTTTTTCAAACAAAGGATCTTTCAGGTATTTGTTTCGCAATACCCGAAACAAACCCAATTTTCGGGTTTCGTTTCACAAGTATTGCAGAAATGATTATTTGATCAACACTACTGATGAACAGCAGTCATAAAGAGTTGCCTAGATCACATGGTGATGCACATGACCATGTATTTTGCATATATGCTGCACAAGTGACATTTACATACATTTGCATAAAGGTTTCTAATTCAATGGTCGGTGTGTGTACATCCTATGTGTTGCAAATCAAATCAAAATGTAAAACTTATCTTTGAACTTGTGAAGTAAATATAAACTATATTATTCGTCTTTCAAAAATGTAAGGATTTGTCCTAAAACTGAATTTCCATCTTTAAAACAGCATAGGTGTTTGAATAAACTAACACTATTCAATATTAACAAAATAAAAATTTACAAAATCTGGTGAAAACTTTTTACACTAATTTCATATTTGCTGAGTTTAATGTAATGCATTTTAAAAGTGATTAATGAAGACACTAAAAAAAATCTAAAAGCAATGATTTTTTTGTGCACAATGTTTATTTTCACTTCTTTAAAGTTTAATGTAATTAATACTTTTAAAAATACTGAACTTCTGCTATTCTTCAGAGAAATTATTACTTCTTGACAGAAAATTTGCGATATCCCATTTTTCTTGATAAGCTTTATTCCCCAATAATTATAAAGTATTGCATTAATGTCCTTATTACTCACCTCCATTAAGAAAACGTTTAATTCTTCATCTACAACAAAGTCGAATCTTACTAGCTCAAAGAAATTCCTAGATATAAAAAAGATACAGATAGACAATATAAAAATCACATAATTCCAATTTGAAAGGCATTACAATTATATTATGCTCATAATCTTTTATCATTCAAAACCTTATGTACCGAATTTCTTACATTTGAGATTACATTGTCAGTGACCACCAATTGCAAGTTTACTTCCTCTATCAAAACCATATCTTTAGCTAATGAATGTAGGCTGTTTTGGTCATGTGGCCAGATGATCAAACCAACTGTTTAAGTATGGGGCTGTAAACCAGTGGCCAGATTAACATAGGGTGGTAAGATTGTGAGTTGGATTGATGTAGGGCAATAAAACTGGGCTGAGGTGAAGTGATAAAGTTTGTTTGGCTGGCAAATGAAAAATTGTTGTTTCAGAAAAAGAATTATTAGATTTATGAGTACAATCTGGGAATTTGTCATTAAAATGTTTTTTCCCATACCCAAATTACAGCTGTAATTATCAGCTGCACTAGTTCAACTATCAGGAACTCAGTATCTTGCATTAGCTACCATTAAGAGCACAGAAAACTATATATCTATTTCCACATTATTCTCATGTTTCATTTCATTTGATGGAAGTATTTTCATGTCATGTTTATCATGGGCCAGAGGGAACACATGTTAAATAATTAAATATCCAAGTGAACTCACTGCATTTCCTTAGTGCACTATTACCATCTTCAGTTTGGATTTCACTTCCAGAAGTCAATTCAAATGATTCACTTCAGTTTAGCCCACAAGTGAAGACCTCTACTCAAATATCATAACAAACTACAATCATATCTTTGGATACTAGCTAGCATAAGTGTAACTAGAAAAATGTTTGGTGCTAGTTTACTTCTTATACCTACTTGAAAACACACATTATACTAAAACATTACCTAACAGATGCAGAAGCCCTCAGAAGTAGGATTCAAGAGCAATCCTGTTTTGGTTTTAATGATTTTTGTAAATTACAGCTAAAGATAAGATTCTGATTAGAATGAACAATTTATTTTTTTAGAATTCAAAATTTTATTATTCTAGAAAAGAACTTAAGATTTCAGATAAAACAAATGACTTGGGTATCATACAGGAGTAATGGTTCTAAATATACAGAAAATAAATGGTTCTAATATATATAAAATTATTTAAAATTTATTAAAATCAAATTATATCAAGTAAATGGTTCTAAATATACAGAAGACAAAATAACTAAATGCTTAATCTAGCATTTAATTATTTTGTAAATTAAATGTTAGATTTAACTATTTTCCTAGTGAAATTGTATTTCTAAAATTGATTTGTAAAAACATTAGACGTGTTTGTAGTAGAATATTTAAAGTATATTAATTAGGTATGCATCCCCTGACATGTGATTTTCACATGAACCCAATTTCACATTAACCCATTTCTTCCCAGTGTTGCGTACATGCAATACGAAGTGTTGCGTGTATGCAACACTTGGGAAGAAATGGGTTAATATTGATACATAGGTGGGAAAGATCATCCACCTCACATTTTCATTAATTTAATGAAAACTAAAAAAAAAATGTAATTATTTACCTATCCCCTCCCCCCAAAAAATAGGATTCATAAATGACTAAGGTGAATGGAATTATAATTGAATCAATTACTGAAATCCAACCTATTCCAACAACCTGGGCCAAGAGCAGAGGATTTACAGCACATTGACACTGACACCATCTACTTGATAAGACAGCCCCAACTGGCACAGAAGTTTCAAGGTGTCAAGGGACTTGCAGAAACCTTTGTCCTGCTATAAGGAGCTCTACGATGAAGTGTGCAAATCAGCTATCCTTAGATCAAAGCTTTAAGCTTGGGATAAAGACATAAGTAGACATTCATAGTCCTAGCCACATCAGTCTGAGATCAGTTGAATTTTAATAAAAATATATAATTGCTCTACCAAGTGTAAAAACATCCATATAATATCTCTGTGCCATACTATTGTTACAAAATGCTCTAACAACATGAATGCAATGCTTATTCAAACAGAAAATGAATGGTGCAAAATCAGAACCAGCTTTTATAGCACCCTGGATTTGCTTTTCGAGTCATATACAAATTTTGTCAAATCATGTGTTTTTTGGGAGACATAGAACCTTGCATATAATCCATTTCATTGACACATACAAAATATATTAATACTTCAGTCATTTGTGAGATATTTAACAGTTTGTGAATTGTGCTCAACTTTTGGACACCACTGGTTTATACCTAGCACGTAATTAAACATTTTTGCTCGAACTGATTCTTGCAGATTTTGTTTTCCAATGTATATATGAAATAGCAACTTGAATTATACTTATTGATATTGCATATACTGCAAATTTGATATCGAATTGTTCATGAATATAAAACATTTAATTCAGACTGAGTGTTGAAATTGTTACTGTGTACTGTTCATTTTTGTTTGATGTATTTAAAAATTTTTTTTTACATCAAATTCCTACTTGAAAAATTATTGAACATCTGCTAGTAATAATGTTAATACTAATATGTAAATTTTAATTGCATTGAAAGGATACAGGAGGCTCACATTACTAGTACCCTTCTTCACTTTTGAAATGCCACTGCTTGCTAGTATTGTTAACTTTATTCAAATGTCCTGTGGTCAAGGAATAAATTTTCTCTCACAATAACCAATAATTAGTTAAGTTAACCCTTTGCACTCCATAGGCGCCACTATGGCGACATATTGCACAAAAAAGATAATAAAAAACATATTTCTATTAGTTGTATGTCATTTATTCATCATCTTATCATTTTTTCTTTTTTTATAAAAATTTTATAAATAGCCTAATTTTTTTTTCTGAAATTTGCTTAAAATTCTTTGGCATTACCGGTATGTCATACTAAAAAAACATCTGGAATGCAAAGGATTAAACATATTTTCAGATTAATATGACATCCCTCCCTATATATTTTATTTCACCAAAATTTTATTGCATGCAAATTTTTTCCATAAGTAACTGAATATATTGAGAACCATATACTTCATGTACTAAATTAACTGCAATATAACATGCAAATAGATTATACAAAATTAAGTACAGTAGAACCTCATAAATTTGGCACTCAAAATTCAGAATTATCAAAAATCTGACACTTTTTGAAAAGTGCACATTTTAAAATTTTTGCAATCTATTCTTCTATGAAATGATAAATGCACCATTTAACATCAACATCAAAATTCATGAATTTCAGAACAATTTTCATGCAGCCAATCAAGAGACATTTTATTGTCAGCTGACTAATATAATGTTGGTACAACTTATGGAACACAGAGTAGGGAGACACAGAGAGTTAAGCAACACTTTCAAAAGACCAGAATTTAAAAAAAAATCCAGATTGTGTTAAATCCTGAAGGTGTCTAATTAACAAAGTTCCACTGTATTGATCTTTTAAATGTTAAAGTTATGTAAAAAAATTAATAATCAATTAAATTTTTTATAAAACTACTGGATATTTATTTAAATTGCCACTACACCCTGTTTTCATTGTTTGATTGAAAATATATTTATCATATATTAGATCCTTTCATATTACAAATGCATAAATTTTACTTCAGTCTACATTAATAGTCTTGAGTTTTCATTTTTTATGGACTAATTCTTTAACCTAATTGGTCAATCTTTCTGTCACCTCATACTTACTTAATGAATTATGTTGAACTTCCCTCTCTAAGAATTTAAAATGTAAATAGCAATATAGATTATTGGTATAAAATTTGGATTACTGGAGCTAGTCATGGATTTACCCTGTAACTTTCTGCACTGCAGCTCACATTATTTATACTCATGTTTTTGCATAATGGATACTATATGCATTTAACTACTACTACTACATATCAAAGTGAAAAATCAATGAGAACTATTAAACATAATCTTATATCATTCAGAAGAATATTTTTTGCCAAAGTGTTGTTTTAAATATGAAAATATAATAATAAATATGAAAAATTTCAGTCATACAAAAGTTCATTAGTATCAGTTACAAGTATGTAACTAAATGATACTGAAATTGTCAAACTACACGTTAACATTGCATGTCATTAAAAGAAATTTCATTTAGGATATATATAAATCAAGTGAATATACAATGAACTACTTTTTTTTAATTTTGAACAGTTTTCACAATCAAATTTTATATATATATATTATCAGTTACAAGTATGTAACTAAATGATACTGAAATTGTCAAACTACACGTTAACATTGCATGTCATTAAAAGAAATTTCATTTAGGATATATATATAAATCAGTGAATATACAATGAACTACTTTTTTTTTTAATTTTGAACAGTTTCACAATCAAAAAATACTGATAAAAACAATTCATGAAATCTGACTGTTTCCTAATATTAATTCTTAAAATATTGCTATACTCGATAGCCCTGAATTTAATATCTTACTTAAAATAAGAAAAATGTTTAATATAACTATTTCCATACAAACTTGGTATTAAATTTTTAAATGCGAATTTACCTTAAAAAATCATATCTATGTGTTGTTCGTTTAATCAGGCTTTCAGTCTCAAAATAAACATCTTGTACAGCTTGAGATATCTGAGACCACATCTTTGGCACATTTTTTCCTGTACATAAACAGTGAAATAAAATTTTAAATATATAACAATTTACAAACTCTGTATTTTAGAATGGTAACTTTTAGCTCCCCTAAAAAAATTAATGCTGACACCCATGGGTATTTTGCTTTCGACATAAAGTTAATTTGAAAGTAAGTTTGACAGAAAATAACATTCTTGTGATGCAAAACCCTAAGTTGGAGCTGAGATAACAGAGAAAGAGGGAAACAACTTTAGCAAATTTTTAAGCTTTAAACTTTATTCATTTTTGCTTTTTCTCAGTCATACAAAAGTTCATTAATCTCTACAGAATTGGTGTAATGAAGACACACAGAGAGATATATATATATGAATATTTTAAACTTGTTTACTCTTTGCTACTGTTCTGGTTTTGACAAACAGTACATAGAGCCTTTTTCATCCTTCGAAGGCTAAAATCATACCTGAGGAACACTATAGGCAGAAATAGGTTAAATAGCTTAGCAAATCTCTACAATGAGAACTCCAATGTTGAGCCTGATAAAATGTTACCAATTCTCAAGCAAAAAAGGCCTCAAAAGTTAGATTTTATTTTCTAAATAAAAATGCTGGATTAATGTACAATCCACCTAAGCCTTGGCCTAGAGACCTAACCATATAGAGATCCTGCAGAAGCTCAAGTAGAATGAATTTCATCCCCTCCCCTCCAAATATATTGAGGTCTAGGGTTCCATTGCACCTTTAATCCTGTGTTGTCAATGAATGTTGTGAAGTGATGAGACTGCTGAACCAAATCATTTTGTTTTCATACTTTCTGAACTCAATTCAATGTCGAAAGATGTTTTAAACATATCACATTTTGTATTTTTTTGTAGACAAATACCAATCTTTTATTGCTAAAACACATACAGATATGGGATGATATTCAGTATATGGGATGACATAAGTTGTAACTAGATTAATTTTTTTCAAATATTTTTATCAAAAATACCAATGAAATGTTTCATTTAAAAAAGTCATAACTCTCCAAATTAACTACTTTGTGATGTGTTACATAGCATACATGTATATGTGTACAAAATATGCAAACAAAAATGAAGCTGCAAAGGATACTTACTATAAGTAAGAATAAAATAACAAAAATTTCTGTCATTGAGAAATAAAATTTTTAAAAGTTTATCTGTCAAACCATTTTCACTGTGAAAGATTGTAAGAAACATACTCAAAAACTTTTCAGAGCATGGACAGCACTCCATTTTCAGTGAAGTGGCATTATGTGGTGATGTTAGGGTTGTTTAAAACTTCCTTCCACATATCATATGGTGATTCCAATGTTTAGGTTGCAGGTGGGGATGGGCGAGATCGTCTCAATTGCCTTGCAGTTGATGGCTCTAGAGTAAGTAGATGTATGTTGAATTAACAAACAGCTCAGTAGTGGAAGTTGTTAGTTCGTTTTGGCTGACATCTGACTAATGCTCTGTAAATCTCTCCCATAGTAATATATGGTTTTACCTACGTAATGACAGAATCATGTGGAAAATATAGGGGCAATCTGTACATGCCCAATTTTTTAAGAAGGTTCAATTTGTTTCTGTTCCTTTTATAATTACTTCAAATTTGGAGCTGGACTGAAAATAGCATTAATATTATTTTCAGCCCAGCTCCAAATATGAAGAAAATCATAAAAAAGGGCAGAGACAAATTACCCACACATTTCCAGAAATTTTTTTACTTATTACATACGAAAAACCACACATTCACTACAGGAGAGATTCTTAGGGCATCAGTCATATATCAGCCAAAACAAACTAAAATTGCCACTGCTGAGCTGGCAATTCAATATGCAGCTACCATAGATTGGAAGCATGCCACACTGCTAGCACATGCATCTACTTACTATGGAGCCACTGTCTGCGAGACAATTGAAACAATGACTTCATCTGTTCCCACACGCAACTGAGACATTGGAATCACCTTCGTGATATATGGAAGGAAGTTTTAAATAGTTCTAGCATTGCCACATAATATCACATCACTGAAGATGGAGGGCTGTCCTTGCTCTGAAAAGCTTTTGAGTTTATAACCTTTTACTGCACTCTGATAACCCTTTACTGTGCAAATGGTTTGAGGGTTAAACTTTAAAAATTTTATTGCTCTTTGACAGAGAATGTTTTGATATGTTTACTCTTAATATTTTCTGAGCAAAAGGTTTTTTAATTGTGAGGATACTACTGTGCTAGATTTACTAAAAGATTGTATGTTAATAGTTATGTTCAATTATATTTAAATGACCAAAGTCTTACAAAAACAGTAGTGTGACATACAACTCATAAATTTTCAAAACAATTTATTCCAGCAGACCCATCCAACACAAAGTCTTGACATGTACCAATGACCAGAGAAGTATACTACAGTTGTCTGCAATAATTATTTGTATTAAGCCTTGCCCATACCTAAAATATGTCTCTCAGTAACTTTCCAAACTTGTTTCAATAAAATAAATCACTAGTATAATTTTTATTTTAGGGAATGATTATTTAAAATTAACACTGAAGAAACAGCTGCTTATCTAACACAGAAACAGTTTTTCCTCACTTATCTTAATGGATGAAACTCTTGGAAATAATTTTGTCATTAATTAAAACTGAAAAACTCCTTCCCAAAAGACATGCAGTTTCTCTCAAAAAAAGAAAAAAAGACAACTAAGCAACTTAAGAAAATAATTATGTATCTAAAAGTTACTTGCAAATATTGAGAAAAGTATATGTTGTGACCTTCTCTATGTTACACTGGGTGGCATTGCAATAAGCTCACATCTAATGGACGGGAATTGTTTGCATGTGGTGGTGCAGGTGCATGTAAATCACTTATCATCACTCAAATATGAAAACTGATTAATTTTATCACTTATCATCACTCAAATATGAAAACTGATTAATTTTATCACTTATCATCACTCAAATATGAAAACTGATTAATTTTATCACTTATCATCACTCAAATATGAAAACTGATTAATTTTATCACTTATCATCACTCAAATATGAAAACTGATTAATTTCAATTCACATAATTAAGTTGTAATACACTAGTTACAATATCACTTGTTGGGCCTTTCATAAAAGAACCCAGACACATATACTACCTGCTAAATTCATAGCACTATGAAATTACTAGCAACACACATAAGCTTCTGCTTCCAAATACAAAATTGTTTGCCTTGAGTCATATCACATTGAGTTTCTCATTAGAATACTTGCCTATTATAATAATGATAATGGTATGCATGTTCTCCTACATATCAACATGATTGGCTCTCTGGCACCCCTAATCCTGGATATCTACAATATACAACAAGAGCCTTTGATGGACCTTCAGTTTCCCATTATTGCTAGGTGTCAACTCTCTTCTAATTCAGCAGCATTGAGCGAAAGACTTCTCCGTTGATAATTTGAGTTTCATTTCCAAACGAATGCCACTTGAATATAAATTTAATAAAGGTTTTATGAGTGACCACTGGCAATGTTAGTTGGTGGAGTACAAAAACTCTTTGGCATGTCTCAGTACAAAAAAATATCATGCTACCATCTCAGCTATTGTAACCTCTATGTCTAGCTTATGACTTAGCTAACCTTAATTAAACCTATAAAACATATAGTAGATGACACTCCCCACATTGCACACTCTCATTTGAGCTACAACTTGTCTGGGTTAACAATGAAATTCCCTCACTATTTTTTTTTTTGGGGGGGGGGGGGTGAGAAGAAAGGAGGGTATGCAATTTGAGATAGTTTATTATATTTTTCATGGTAGAAGCATTTATTTGAGGTATAACTTGTTATGCTCAGCAATCATTAATGCATTTCACAAAGGCAACTGTACAAAGTCTTTAAAATATAAAAATAAAATAAATACCCCCTCAAGCAGCTGCTTGCCACAGAGGTCTGACAGGAGACTGTCAGTTTATATGCCAGAGTAGAAAGTCTGAGAGGATGGCAGGACCTCAGCAGAAAAACGACACATACATCCATGCCTTACCCGGGGCTCGAACCCAGGTCCCTTAGATCAGTAGCCAAGCGTGCTAACCACTCAGTCACGGGATGGCTTTAAAATATATATACATATAATTAAGCCCTGAATTCTTAAGGAAATTAAAACTGCAGTGATAATCATATCTTTTAGTTTTCCAGTTATATAAGATTTCTAATTTAAGTTCTCTAAAAAAAATGCATAATCAACATTCTACTGTATACATTTCTAACTCCACAAGGTAAAATGTTTATCCAAAGATATAACCACAAATATGTAACAATATGAGCATCTGAAAGGTCCATCTCTAAATACAACTCCAAAAAACTGACTTCTTCTTACTAACAATTTTCTTTACTATCTTCCTATTGACATTTTCTCATTACCTATATCATTACTGAATCTGTGACCTACATCACTTAGTATACATGCTGCATGTGTTGCATGCTGGAAAAAACAAACACAATAAACAAAATAACACAATAATGTATTGAGAGGTAGCTGAGTGGTTAGCATGCTTGTTCAAGCTCCAGATAAGGAATGAAGTTTTCTTGTGTTTCTGCTGAGGTTTTTGTCTTCTTCACATAACTCATACCTTCTCTATGGCATATTATACTGACAAGCTCCTCTCAGAATTCTGTGTGAAGGAGCTGCTTGAGGAGTAATTTATTTTTATTGACAATATGTAATACTTGCTAAAAAAATCTACCGATTCAATATTGCCAATAAAAACTTGTAACCACATGACACACTTAGCAAAACAGAAGAAAACTATTCACTAATCACTCTGAGCTCAATCCATAAGACTAAAAATCTTGTAATAAACTTTACCAACCTTGTAAATGAAGATAAGCATTAAGAGATTCTTTTGCTGTATAGTTGAGATCAGAATAAAATGTCTTCAGTGACTCTATCTGTAATGTAGACAAATTCCAAAGACATAATAAGAGAGAAAAAAATTGAGGCATTAATAAATAATTTTTCATTTAAAAAGCAAAAACTGATAAAAACAATAGCACAGCTTTGTGCTGATTTCTTGCAAACTTTGAAATGGCAAAATGTATTACAAAATACTTTGTCATAACAGTATATTCAATGCTTTAAAACTAGGGTTCCCAAATTGGGAGACGTGACCCCTCTGAAGGGTGTGAACATTACAAAAAAGGCAAAAGGAAGTAAAATTTTTCATTTTTTTTCTCCAGTTATGAATATATTTTTTTGTTTAAAGGTGAGTATTGGTGGGAGAGAGGTGTCAGCAGTTGATGATAAACGAGAGATGGGGAGACATGAGGGTTTCTCTAAAATCAAAAGAGGGTGTGTGTTGCCAAAACAACCTTTTTCTAAACCACAGTCCACTTTCCATAATTTATGTCTAGCAGCATATGGACACCACCAATGGTTGGCAGGCCATGGGTTGGAAAACACTGCTCTAAAAGGTGGTACATAGTAGTTTTAACTTGCAGTCAGTTTAAACTGTCTACCAATGTTTTATATCATTTATGACCATCAATAACTTGGCTACTGTACATACTGTAAGACTTTCCATATACTGTTATCATTTTTTTGCATATTACTAAAGCATTTTTATCCATCTGCAGAAATACAATAATAGACACAATCATCAGTCTAACTAATATCAGTCGAACTAATATATAAACAGGACATATGAGAAAGAAGTGTAAAATATATATGTCAAAAGTAATGCAAAAATTACAATAGTTAGCACTCTCATATACATTTCAATAATACAGTACTGAATGTTTCTTTCTGTGTGGCTGACAAAAAGTATTACAATAATCCTTTATGGTGAGGTCATAGCACTTTCAGCATCCTCAAAATGCCTTTGTCAGCAGTGGATAACTCCATTCTTCATCAATGGTGAGTGCAATGTTCAAAGGATATAGACATCACTTTTCCTTAACCAGTTTTACTTTATTTGTGTTATATTTATCATTTTGGGGGTTATCTTAAGTTGTACTTAATCACTTTTCCCTCTTTCAATCTTCTAAAGGAATTGTACATCCACAACTCCGACTTTTGATTGATAGCAGCTAATGTGCGCGTTAAGGCTGTGACGCCCCTCTTGCGTGTGATCGTAAGATTATGCCAATGTTTTTTCCAGCATGCAACATATGCAGCATGTATTAATAAGTGATGTAGGTCACAGATTCATTAATGATATAGGTAATGAGAAAATGTCAATAGGAAGATAGTAAAGAAAATTGTTTGTAAGAAGAAGTCAGTTTTTTGGAGTTGTATTTAGAGATGGACCTTTTAGATGCTCAGACTTTTGTATTCATCAGTTTATATGGTGAGTCTTGAATTTTTTGGAAATAAACTTTGTCTGTTATATGAATATTTTGACTGCTTTTGATTAAGATATAACTTTAAAAATTTGACAATCTTTTGAATTCTTTGTGACTAGTAATGCCAATATACTTAGCGAACCCTCATTTAACTTTATTTGGCAAGATTAATTACCTGGCGCCTGATACTATCTGGAAGTTTAATTTGGATCAGTCAAAAGGTCCAAAGTAAAGAAGTTATCATACTTTTGGAGCGTTACAACATAGCTTCGCATTAACAAATGGAGGACTCATTGGAAAACATACGAAGATCGAAATATCATATATATATACATAATAAATGCTGAGGCCTAAATAATAGCCTGTGCTTGAATTGTAGCTGAATAATAGCCCAGAATTTCTAAATAGTGGCTGGGCCTCAAATAACAGTCAGGTCTCAAACAGAGATGCCAAACATCCCAGAAACTGCAGGAATATTCCACAGAGCATCAATTCATCTCTTGTCACCCATCAACCATGAAATGTCTGGTGAAATTCATTCCTATTGAGTTCAGATTATCTCCTATATAATGAGAAAAATGTCTGTGTGTGTGACTGCATATGTCTTTGCCATACAAATCTTTGCTGTTTAGTCTAACTCCATATAGCTTGCATATTCTGATAGTGTTTAGTGTTTAGTCTTTCCAGGAAGGTTTTTTAAAAAAAATATAAGATTGGTTCACTGAAAGTATTTTAAATAATTTTTTAACAAAATCAAGTCACCAAGGAGGGCACAAAAAATGCTTCTAGAGCATGCTGACATAAGTTTTGGCAGCTCTTCAGTATGTGCTGCATGGTGTTCATTGTTGCCAGATTTTAAGCTCTACACAAACTGCTGAGATTTATATATTAATAAAACGTGGTTAATTTGTTAATAAATATCATAAGTTAACTGAAAAAAACTTTGTACAATTATTGGGTGGGCTTCAGCTAATTTTAATTTAATTTGTAGCCTGGACTCAAATGGTAGCTGGAACAAGAAATAGTAAATTATATCCCGCACTATTATTTGGACATTTATGGTATATGAATATCTTCCTCCCTCCCCACCCTGTTTTTTTAATTATTAAGTAATTCGTGTAATATGGAATGCATAATTCAAAGAGTTATTTTTTGTCTTGATGCATGAATGCAGAGTCTATCAGAAGTTTTTCTGATAAGAATTCTTTACATTATATGGAATATTCAGAGACTGGCAACAGCATTGCATGCATGACAGCGTTGAAACATTGATTGACATACACGTTAAAGATTCCCAGAATTTTGCGAACAGTTGCAGCGAACTGTTCGCGGCGAAGTTGCGAACAGTAGCGGTGAAGTGATTCCTGCGATGAGGTCTTCATCTGAGTCAATGGGAGTCTCGTACACGAGGTTCTTCATGTGTTCAAAAAAGAAGAAATCGATACATGCTAAATCGGGCGATCTTGGTGGCCAGGTGATGGGTCCAACCCAGCCTATATATCGGACCCCAAAAGTGGCATTCAGATAATCCTGCACATCATTGCTGAAGTGTGCTGATGTCCCATCATGTTGAAACCACATTAATTTATGAATAGCCATGGGAACATCTTCTAGCAGTCCTGGCAATGTTTCTTCAAGAAATACCCAATAAATCTGCCTGTTGTGTCGGAGGGCAGCAGGTATGGCCCAATCAAAATGTCATGGACAATACCCACCCATACATTGACAGCAAACCGTTGTTGATTACCGTGTGCCATTGTGGCATGTGGATTTTCGTGCACCCAAATGAGAATTGTGCACATTAAAATCATCCTTATGTGTGAAAGATGCCTCATCTAAGAAGAGCACATGAGCTGGAAAATAAGGCTGCACCACAGTCTGCTACAGAAACCAGTGCACAAATTCCACACAAAGAGTAATCCTGAGGTTGCAATGTCTGGACTCTCTGAGGATGAAACGGATGTAACTGCTGTTCATGCAACTCTCTCCAGATGAGGGTGGTTCACACCACAGCTCGCATGCTTGTGCCTGGATTGTCCTCAGTGCACCATAGGATTTCTTCTTCCATGTCAGGAGTGTGCATGGTTCTCTCCCGACCAGTGTCATGCATGTTTGCATGGAATGTTCCAGTTTCCTGCAGTTGCTGGTGCAAATGCACAAATCTTTGGTGGTTGGCACAAGTTTATTTGGGAAGCGCTGCTGGTACAGCCTCACAGCAGCTCTTCTGCTTCCATTGGCAGCTCCATACCCATACGCCAGATGCATGTCAGCCATCTCAGCAGTCATGAAACACTCCATGTTAACATGTAATGTGTCTGATTTATGAATGTCGATGGCAAACACAAGTCCATTCTCTGTTCCCCCTTCGCCCCTCTAGCCAATAGCAGCGCCCTCTAGCACCAAAGGTTACATCAGTGGACATACATTCATAGATGAAAAAGGTTTGTCTTGATGTTCCCTATCTCACATTAAAATTTGTACATAGAGTTTTGAAACACCCTCTATAGAGATATTTAAAATTGTCCTATCAAAACAATAGAGGAAACATGAAAAAAACCACCAAAAATGTAATTCATGAAAAAAAAAAAAAAATCAATGAAGATTCTTTTATGTTTTTTTCATTACTGTAGTTTTAAACTTGGAAACCAATTTCAGTTATTATTACATACATGAACATTGTTCAGTGGAAGCACAAATTCACTTAATAGTATGAAACAGTGTTTCACTGTTTGTTATTAGAAATTACTGTTTAATTTTGCATAAAATACTTCTTTCTTGATTTCAATTAGAAATATGAAATTTCTCTGTAATAAGAAATATGAAAGATTTATAATTAGTTTTCTTTGAGAAAAATTCCTAAATATAAGAATACCCTATCTCTAAGTAGGGTCAGTCCAAGACATTTTCTGGCCTCAGGCGAGTCTATGATTTGCTGCCTCTATTATACTAATGCCACTGGGTCTGCATCCCAGAATCTGCAGGACTCTTCCACAGAGCATCAATTCATCTCTTGTCACCCATTAACCATGAAATGTCCGGTGAAAGTAACTGAATAACTTAGAAGTGAAAGGCGCTTTGAGATAAACATTAATTAACAAAATATATATTATAATGTATCATATACTATTAATTTATAAAGTTTCTTTTTGAGCATTTATATTACAATATATTAGATAACAATTCTTATAATACAGGTTGATTAACTCAAGTTCAGCCAATCTCTTTTGGCACAGAGAGAATCTATTTTTTTTTCTATTAATTCTAATTTCCAGAAATTTCATACATTTGATGCAATTGTAATGGGTTGTTGTAGGTTACTTTACCTCTAAATGGTACTTTTTCACACAATGGGCTAAACGGCCAGGTCACAATGGCATCAAGGACTCAAAGAAGGTTGGGAATGAGGATCCACTGGACAGTGGATAGTAGATAGATGGAACCTTCCATCTAGGCCACTCAGTGTGCTCTTCAATGTAAACAAGGTAAGGCTGTCCTATATCCTGGTTTGTCTATTACAGCTTAGCATATTAATTTTAAATCATTTAGACTTTCCACCTTCAGGGCACAATCAATAGTTACATAAAACAGTTAGTAGTCTTTGCACTCTCAGTTTTAATTTCAATGCAACTTCTTCTGACATAAATCATTCACTTGTCAATTTTATTTTATTTTTGTTAAGTATAATATTTCTAGTTTCATCAAAACAAATAAGCTTTAATCAGAAAAATACAAATTAGTAAGAAAAAAATTTAATAGTATTCCACAATAAACCATTATTTTAATTTTTAATGATACCTATTAACAATATTTATAACTGATCATTTACAAGAGTAATTTAACGTAATGTCAAATACTTTAGCATTAAAAGTAGTGTAAATCAGTTACAAATATTCATCAAACATACCTTCCATATGGGTAGATAATCATCACTGACAACATAAGACTCTAAGCGGGTTGGATCAAATGGATAATAATTTTCAGGGCAAAACCTATCATTACATTACAAAAGAAAAGTTGAAAAAAGATTTTATACACAATCAAAAATTATTTTATTCTTGAAAGGAAATAGTTTTTTTCATAAATTTTTAAAAATTGTTTCATTTTTAATTACAAGCTAATGTTAAGCACTAAATAATTACTCCATGCTTCAATTTGGAATTTCTGATTGGAACTTTGTAGATTTTTATCTAGTATTGGATGGGTACCAGGAATAATTACATTTCTTTTAAGGCATTGATTTTATCCTTTGTTTCACATACAATCTCTAATGTGACTCTAGGAAATGGGACACTGTAACTCAGCTTCAGTGAATTACAAGTGAGAATCAATAGCTTGTGTTTTACATTTGTTGATGCAAGTCACAAGAGGTGCACATAAAAAAACTATATTATGCAACTTCTACCTCTCCTTCTGGCTCACCAAGAGAATGTGCATTGAATATTCTATATTAACTTATCATCACAGTTCTCTATCAAACAGATTATGACCAAACCTATTTACAGAACATTAGTATATGTACAACTTGAGCTGATATCTGTTAAAACTATAAATGGAGCTATAAAAATTGCAAAACTTAACTAGATGAGAAAAATCTGTAAACTTTAGATTTTTCTGACATATTTCAATTCTCATTCTTAATGGATGTTTTCTTAAATGCATTATCATTTTTATATTTATCACTCTAAGTATATATATCTCTGGCTGGAAAGAATTGTTTTATGGAAAAAAAAATGATGAAATCAATAAAGAATTTTTTTTTTGTTCTGAAAATCCTAAACACTACAGGAAGTTATAGGAAATGGTTGTTTGGTGGTGTGACATCAGTAATACTACTGGATCAGACAGATGCTGTAGGAGAATAATTTTCAGCAGTCTGGACAATGAAATTTAGCTCTTATACAAAGCATAAAAATAGATCCTTTAGTAGAAGCCTATCAGCTTTTACTCGGAATTGACTTATATTTCTTATACCATATGTATGTAATATATCTACCCTGCTGAGGAGTGATCAACCACACAGGGTTCTGGTGCTGACCATATAAACTTACTGGACTGGATTAAGGCTCTGAGCTTGATTATGGATCCTGAATTTGCTGTGCTGGTGGGCTTCTGTGGAGGGAAAATCTAATGCTGTGTTTTTTGTTTGTTTGTGGGTTGGCAGCCCCAAGTGAATAGATTCACAGGATATCTTTTATCAGCTGGTGGATAATCCTGAGCAGTGGTCATTGCAGGCACCTGAACTCTTGCTTCTATGGCATTGCCAAATTCTACACTGGAGGAAGTCTTCCAGTGTAGATGGCTTCAGCCTTTAGTGGTGGGGGAATGGGTCTTTGCCCCATGCCTGCAATTAGGGAACTGTTTGATATTGATGGCATTCCCTCTGTCAATAAACATAGTTTCTTTAAACATCCTACTAAACAACCACATATATATACACAAACATCCCACTTTCTCTCCATAAGTAGTTGAAATGTGAGGACTCTGCACAGAGCTTATTCTCTTATTGTCCTCACACAATAATTCTACTCTTATAATTTAGATATTCTCGGCTTGCAAGAGACCAGATGAACAGATAAAGGTCAGAATTCTTAGAAATAATTCTTAGAAATTTCTAAAGGAAGAGGTTAAATTTCTCTTTTCAGGGAGGGAAGATAATAAGCATCACCAAGGTGTAGGTCTGCTTCTCAGCAGATATGCTAGTGATGCTGAGAAGGATATGAGTGCTAGAATATAAGTGCATTAATGAAAGGTTTCTTATAGCAAAAGATAGGCACGATGTGTGTTGCCTTCCATGAATCATGTAGTGTGCAGGTGGTCCAGGAGTGATTGAAGGCTTTAAGAAGCACAAGCAGAGCCTCAGGTGACAGGTTAGTTAACTGAGATAGCTGACACCATCAGAACCTGGGGCAGACGAATACTTCGAAGCCCAATTGCAAAGGTGAATTCTTGCAAGGTGAAAGGATCATTATAACAAGGCTCAGTCCCAGAGCAGGGCTTCTGAGCCATATCCTGATCAGTCACCAGAGGGGCAGGGAGGGAAGAGGTGAGGTGCCGCAAGAAGGCATTAGTAGTGGTAGCTAAATCCTCCCCACAGGACAGGGCAAGGTAATGGAAAGGGAGGGCAGGCTGCAGTTTTCCCATCAGGTTCCTGATGTACTTCCAGACTTTCCGAGAAGGGGTGAAGACATTGATGCTGAAGCAGAAGGATTGCCACCTGAAACTTTCACAGCAGTTCAGGTACCTTCTGATCACAGCATGTAGACTTCTAGCATGAACAATATCTGGAAATCTACCAGAGCAGAGGGTGTGCCTTTCAGCTTGGCGGCGAATGGTGTGAAGTCATTTATAGCGGATATCCAGAGGGGGAAGATGCCCAGGTGTCAAGATCGAAAGAGTGCAGGCATCAGAGGCAGCAGTGAGGGCCTCACACACTGCACCGAGATCTGTGGCTTTGATGGCAGCGAGTCCTTCGATGAGATCTGCTGAAAGAACTGCCAGTCAGTAAGCTTCGATGTCCTTCTCAGAGCTGCACATCCCTTGGGAAGCAAGAGAAGTGCAACAGGAAGTGGTCACTGCCCCAGGTGTCAGGGTCAACTGACCAGCTGAGGCTTTGACCAATGCTGGAAGAATAGAGGGTCAGGTCAATGGAGCTGTAAGTACTCGAAGATCTGTAGAATGTGGGCAAGCCATTGTTGGCAATAAAGAGATTGTTCTGCAATATGACATTCTTGATATCCTCCCCTCGGTGGTCACTGATGTCTCTGCTCTAGGATGGATTGTGGGCATTAAGGTCCCCACAGAGAATCCAGGGCTGAGGGTACTGCGATAGAATATCCTGTAATGTGGATACAGGAAAGGCCGGATGTAACAGGATATCAGGGTGGTATCATATCATGGCTGTTCAGCCTGATGCCGCATGCTTCAAAATCACTGTTCATATCAGTGAAAGTGAGATCAATAGCATGATGCATGACATTTTTGTGCACAATAATCACTGCATTGCGGGAGAGCAGATGACTCTTGCTCATGTGTACAATATAGGGCTTGAAGACATAGTGATCAGGGAGGTTGGCCTCACAGAGAGCAAGGATGGGAACTGGCATGATGTTGATGTAGTTCCAGACATCAGCAGCCTTGCTCCTGAAGCCCCTGAAGTTCCATTGTAGGATCGAAGGGGTGCTAGACACTCCTTCGATACTACAGTGGAACTGGTGGCCATGTTCATAATTGAGATGGAAAATAGAAACAAAGGAGAGACAGATCAACACAAAGTGGCTAGCAGTCCACAAAATGCGATATGAATGAGGCCAGCTGGTTGAAGATCGTCAAAGTTCGAGGTCGAAACTCCTCAGGAAGAGCGGCAGTAACGACCTTGATGACATCCACAAGTAGAAAGAGAATGGTGGGTAGGAGGACCGTGTCCCTGTGGTCCTTCCTGAAGTCCTGATGCGTCAAGGAGGAGGAGAGCTTCTTTGGATCAGGCTGATGAGCAGCCCTGCTCTTCCTTTTCCTCTTTACCTTCCTAGCAAACTGTCTGGCCTGAATGAGACAGGAGTCTGCTGCTGAGGTTGCAGCAGAATCCTGCACCATGAAAGTACCTGCAACACAAGGGGCCTCAGGGCCAGAAGCAGAGGGCATCACCTCAGGGAGGATGACAGGGGCCAGCGGAAGGTGCCAGTGCTTCTAGCACAGGCATCTCTGCTGATGCTACTTCCAAGGCAACAGCAAAGCTGACTGCGGGGGCAATGAAGTGCCTGCTGCACGTGGTCTTCTTAAGTGCAGGGGGAGGAGGAGGTGTCACCACGGAGCTCTGAAGAGGGATCTTCCCAAACTTGGTGTTGGTCAAAGAGCAGACAGAACCAGGGAACAGAACCTCTTCTTCTCACAGGCGAACTTCCTGGTGCAGCACCCAGAGAATGTGGTGGCATAAGGCCCACCACAGTTGGCACAGATAGGGGGCCCCAGTGTGCT
Source organism: Ryuthela nishihirai (assembly GCA_038380435.1). NCBI lineage: Eukaryota > Metazoa > Arthropoda > Arachnida > Araneae > Heptathelidae > Ryuthela > Ryuthela nishihirai. The sequence goes on along the minus strand of JAWZYU010000034.1, from coordinate 37,164,969 downwards.
TGCACTGCTGGTGCGTGATGCCCACTGCAGTGCTTACACTGCACAGTTCCTCTGCAGTTCTTAGCAATGTGCCTAAGCTTTGGCACTTCAGGCACTGAGGAGGGGCCTTGGTGTAAGGTTCCACAGGGATCCTGTAGAAGCTTAGGACAATGTTCCCAGGTAAGGGGAATTCACTGAAGGTAAGTACTACCTTCCTAAGAGCAATCTTGTTGACCCCAGAGTCAGAGGGTAGATAGCGGTACATTTGATGTACCGCTGTCACTCTCTGATCCAAGAGGGCACCAAAGATCGCCTCGTCAGAGAGGGAGGTGTCAATATCCTCAATGAGGCCCAGTGGCTGACAGTATGAGACTGGGTAATCCACAGTAACGTAGATACCCAGAATGGAGGTAGTGACCAGAAACTTATCGGCTAGTCAGGACGGCTGACCTTGACCAATAAGCTTCCCGTCTCCATGTAGGAGGACTCTACAATCCGCTCGTTGAGAATCTTAACTATCTCGGCAGGGATGGGGTTCGGATTGTAGGATCCTAAGGGCCAGGAGTTGGCACAATCAGAGGGATAGGGTCAGATCTCTTCTTGCGGTTGACAATGACAAATCTGTTGTCAGGAATCTTGGCACCTGTAGATTGACATCCATGACGTTGGAGAAGTAGATCACTGACTGCTCATCCTCAGGCATATTTGCAGGGGGAAGGCTGACAGTAGGAGATGCAGCTGCAGCACTGTCAGGAGCAGCTAATGGTGCTGCTGCAGCAGCAGCCACTGGAGCCATGTCAGACATGACTGAGGCGCAGGGGATGGCAGTAGCAGTAGGGGAGGTCACTACACTCTTAGAAGCAACAATAGAAGGACCTGGCACCTCAGAGGAAGTGCATGGGGAGACGGTAGAGAAGGTCTCGCCGCTCTTTGAGGCAGCAGCAGAAAGACCTGGCACCTCAGAGAGTGCTTGAGGTGTCTGGACCCAGCATGCATGGGGAACCTAAGTAAAGTCTTGTCTCTAGGTACAGAGTTGGAGCGTTTGTGGCAAGACTTTTTGTCTCGAGAGGAAGGGGCAGGAACCCTCTCTCCAGAATAGGTCCTGCGTGATCATTGGGGCAAGTTGCTTAAAGTAGCAGGATTCTCAGAACGGCGAGAAGCAGGAACTCTGACAACAATGCACGTCATGGTATGCTTAGGAGGAGGGTCTGACCCCAAGATGTCAGGAGAGGAGGCAAACCCACCTTTCTTCCTCTTGAAGCCAGGAGAGGAGCACATCATTTTATCAGGAACAATCAAATCCCTGAAATACAATGATTACGCAAAGCACACACAAATATGAACTCTAAAAGCTAGCTAAATAACTAATAAAGAAACTAAATAACTACAGTAGTAATGGAATAAAAAAAATAAGTAATAAAAAAAATTGGTCGCAGAAAAAAGGGCATTTCAGGCCAATATAATCAATCTATACAGAGAAGGGTAATGCAATGAGGTCCTGACCAACTTCCAAAATTCCAAATGCTGACGTGGGCATATTCTGATAGTTGGAACAAAGAATTAATAACATTTAAGCTGTGAAAAATGTCTATTATCAATAATAAATGCTAATATTTACTGAGAGAATAGTGGTCCAAATCATTTTAGAGTGACAGGCTATTGTGAAAACTCATGGATAGTTAGTGAACATCAATGTGAAATATATTCACAAATCAAACACACAAAAAAAGCTAGGATAGGGATATTAAAAAAAACATTTTTGCTGGGATATAAAAATTTAGTTACATTTTAAGTTCTTATATGGGGACTTAGTACATAGTTGAACTATGTACTAAGTCCCCATAATAATCCTACACAAAAATTTGACATTGCACTGTCACTATTAGCAAAAGAAAAGTAATCCAGATTCCATGATGAGGTATGACATATCCAATCATCAAATAGTATATATAAATTGATCCATCTATGCTGTATAGGTATGCAAAATTGGACTTAAAACAGCAGAATATTCAAAATTTATTTAAGGAAAATTTATTTTATGAATCACAGGTATTTGAGAAACAGGCCTAGGCATCTGCAAAATGTGGTTGTGGATCACTGATATAGGAAATTCAGTTAATGTATAAAACTTATAAACAAAAAATGGGAACAAGATTTTGAAAATAATAAAAATTAAAATGTATTAACAAGAATCTCAATATTCAGGGAAACAGAAAACAAAGAAACTAATGATTGTTTAACAAGCAACATCTGATAAAAATCACATTAACTATGAAAACAAGATAGGAACATGTAACTTATTCAATTGTAAGAGTTATGCATAGTCTTATATTGACCTAGATAGCCATCATCATCATCATCCTCAAGCAGCCATGGGCTACGGAGGTCCAACCAGACCGCGCAGTTTAATTCTCCAAGCATATCTGTCCTGAGCTACATCTGCTGCATCCAGCAACTGTACACCAATTCTAACAAGGTCCTGTTTGACATTGTCTGCCCACCGCATCCTAGGTCTCCCCCTCCTTCTGAGGCCTCTAGGCACACTGTTCATAACCCTATTCGCCAATCTATAATTATCCATACGGGCAACATGGCCAAACCAGCGGAGTCTCTCTCTGCACAATATGCTGCTTGAAGGAGGTTGCAGACTCCTTTGCCTAACCTCATTATTAGTTACAAAGTTAAACCACCTAATACCCAAGATACTGCGTAAGCATCTAGAATCAAAAGCATCTAGTTTCCTGTTATCTTGTTTACACAGCGTCCAAGTTTCACTACCATAACTAACCCTAGAAAGAACCAAACTATTATACAGTCTAATTTTAGTCTTTAGGTGTATACGCCTATTTCTCCACAATCTCCATAGATTCTTAAAAGTCCCGGCAGCAATACCTATTCGTCTGTTAATCTCATGCCGCACATCACCAGTATCAGTTACGTAGCTCCCAAGGTAATTAAACTGTGACACCTGCTCAAGACTGCAACCATTCAGGTTAACTGAATCACAGCCTGCCAGAACAATTTTCATCACTTTAGTTTTCTCTCTGTTTATAACCAAACCTACTCTACTACCAGTCTCATCAACAGCTCGAATGAAAGAGTTCATCTCATCAACATCATTTGCCAAAAGGGCTAAATCATCAACATAATCTAAATCACAAATTTTCGTATCTCCAGCCCATTTAAGGCCAAAAGCTTTCCCTTGAAGTGAATTTCGCATAACATAATCACAACCAAACTAAAGAGAAAAGGAGACAAAATGCACCCTTGTCGAACACCAGAAGTAATCCTAAAAAAATTGCTACAAGACTTACCAACTCTCACACATGACTCAGTGTTATGATAGAGAGCTTTCATTATGTTAACTAACTTGTCAGGTATACCATATGATCTCACAATCAACCACAAATTATGACGATCAACAGAGTCGAAAGTCTTTTTGAAATCAACAAAGCTAGCAACCAAAGGTTTCTGAAACTCTAAACATTTCTCAAGAATCTGCCTAAGTGAAAATATCTGATCTACACATCCCCTACCACTTCTGAATCCACATTGCTCATCACGCAATTGATTGTCAACTAGATTCTTAATTCTATTAAGCACAATCATGGAAAGAACTTTACCTGGAACCTAGTAGGCTGATACCCTATAGTAGGCTGATACCCCTATAGTTATCACAAGAACTGCGATCACCTTTTTTGAAAATAGGGATAATAATAGCTCTGGTAAAATCCTTAGGAACCATGCCGTTATCATAAAAGTTATTCAAAATTTCAGTCATCCAAGTGGTAACTGAAACATTCCCAGCTCTAAGCATTTCCGTAGTAATTTCATCCACCCCTGGGGATTTATGAAGTTTAAGTTTAGAAATAGCCAAACTAACTTCAGATTGTGTTATAGGGCCAACATTAAAGCCACCAATGCATCTATCATCATTGCAAACAATGGGAGTAGAATTAACCATTGTTTAGAACATCACTGAAATGCTCAGCCCACCTAGCCATAACAGAATCCTCATCTTCTATAACCTTACCTTGTTTATCCTTCAATCCCTGTATACCTGTTCGTTTTCTACCAAACAAAACATTAACTATCTGGTACAACTCTCTGCTGTTGTGCTGTCTAACTGCTTCCTCAGCTTTGTCAGCCAGGACATCAAGCCAAAGATTCTTATCAGTAGCTAACTGATCCTTTACATGTTTATTAAGTTCTTTGTAATGCTTTCTATTAGGATTAGTAGGGTACTGATTAAGGACATTCCTGCAGTTCCTTCTTTCTGAAATAAGCTCAAGTGTCTTATCACTTAAATAATTCTGCCTCCTCTGCTCCTTTTTCCCTAAAAGAGTACTGTTAGTTTCCAAAAAAGCCTGTTTAAAATGGCCCCATTCTTCCTCAACTTCAGTATTAAGCAAACCATGACTGTCATAATGACTAAGTAACCTATCATGGTAAGCTTTAGCTATAACTGGGTCTTTCAGAGCTTCAGTATTAAAGGTAAATTTTTTAACCCTAGCACAACACTTTTTAAGTTTAAGTTGCAAGACACTTTTAACAAGGTGATGGTCAGATCCAATTTCAGCCCCCCCTATATGCCCTGGTATTTCTAACAGAACTAGCCCATTTGCTGTTAATTAATATATAATCAATCATATTCCTATGCAGCCCATCAGGTGAAACCCATGTGTATTTATGTATGTCGCGGTGTTTGTAATATGTGTTAGTTATTCTGAAACCATTGAGTTTACTTACCTGTAGGAGACGTTGCACATTGCAGCTACCAATACCAAAAGGACCTATTACTCCTCCCCAAAGGTCAGAGTCGGTACCAACTTTGGCATTGAAGTCACCAAGAACAAGGGTAATATCTCCTTTCTTGACAGAATTCAAAATATCCTGAAGTTGCCCGTAAAACCTATCCTTCTCATCCTCATCAGAATTCTCAGTGGGGGCATAACAGCAGATAACATTCAAGTCTTTAATGCTTGTCTGAAATTTTGCTGTAAGAAACCTTTCATTAATGCACTCATATCCTCGAAGAGCATCACTAGCATGTCTGCTGAGCAGCAGACCCACGCCTTGGTGATGCTTTCCATCCTCCCCCCCCCTGTAAAGAGAAATTTAAAGTTATTTTTAAGTATCTCACCTTTACCTGTCCATCTGGTCTCTTGCAAGCCTAGAATATCTAGGTTATAGCGCTGGAATTCCTGCGCTATAACCTAGATATGCGCGCTGGAATTCCTGCATGAGGACATCAAGAGAATTATCTCTATGTAATGTCCTCACGTTCCATGTTCCTGCAGAGAGAAAATGATTAGTAGGATTTTTAAAGAAATTAGGTTTATTGAGATTGGTAGGGCCAACAATATCAAACAGCCCCCTGATCGCAGGCATGGGGCAAAGACTTGTTCCTCCTCTGCTAAAGGCTGAAGTCACCGATGCTGGTAGGAACTTCAGGCACCACCTTTTCAAGTGGACTTTTTCAAGAGCCATATGGCCTGCCTGAGACACATTACTCCAGTTTAGGTTTGACGATGCCCAACTAGCAAGTAAGGTTCAGGTACCTGCAATGGCCTCTGATTAGGATTATCCACCAGCTGATATAAGGTATCCCATGGCTCTGTTCACTTAGAGCTGGCAACCCAGAAGCAAACAGAAAACACAGCGGCAGACTCTCCCTCAACAGAGGCCCACCAGTGCAGCAAGTCCAGGATCCATAATCAAGCTCAAATCCATAAACAAGTCCAGTCTAGTAGGTATAGATGGTCAGCACCAGGACCCTGTGAAGTTGACCACTCCTCAGCAGGGTTGAAAAGAAAGAAAAAAGTGGCCATAGATGACCAGATCAAATCATTTATTTACTTATGACAGGATATATTTATCCAGTTTGGTATACTGCTTTTTTTTTTGTGAAATATAGATTAATTCTTCTTCAAAAAAAAATACATCTAATACAGAGTTTTTTTAATTTTCCTTTTTCTCCCATTAATTTAGCAAATGTTTAACCTCTTTTCATCTCTTGCTTATCTGGCACCAAGTTGTTTCGGAAGTTTTAATGCATTTTATACGTGATATAATTGATATTGTAAAAAAGTATAAATCCGTTGTTTATATACTGTATTCCTGTATACCATTATTATACAGGAAACTATGTGAGTAAAAAATAACGTTTTGAACTAGTACTATGAAAATTGATTTACTGTAATCTTAAAATCATCCTTCATTGATCAAACTACTTTCACAAGCCTACTCACTTTAAGAATATCAAATGAACACTTTATGTATATATTACTGCTTACATACCGAATTTTTTTTAAATGTCAAGTTGCTTTCTATTCTACTTTTATTATTAACATCTATTACGATCTTACCTTAAAAGGACATCACCAGAATAAATATATACTCGGAGAGGATCAATGCTAGTGAGAATTACATAGACACCAATATCGAATTTTCTGAAAAAAAAATTTTTTTTTAATGTATATATTTTATTTTCATATTTATGAACTTGAATTATATACTGCAATTTTATTATTATATTATAATGCTTGAATTATAAACTTAATTTCAGGGCTAGTAATAATTTGCAAATATGCAGGATAGAGTTACAGTGCTCTTATATTTGCTAGAGGAACTTAAAAGATTCCTTTTCTATTCAGAAAAAAAAAGTAATTTATATATACCCAATGCTGGTCACAAAAAGATAGTAACAATGCTATTGATATTTCAAATTGCTTGGGTTGGGTTGTTTTACCTCTGAGCAGCACTTTTTTGTGCACCAGGTCACAAGGACCCCGAGAAGGTTTGGGGGAGGGGAATCACTGGACAACCCTTAGAGTGCCTCCCTATTTACCACTCTCCACACCACAAATGCACTCTACCATCACTCAGCTGCACTCACCGCTCTGCAAGCAGTTGTTATAGCCTTCACACTATACACCCAGTCTTCAACAAAGAACTAAGCTCATTGGTTCTTACTGTAAATAACCTGGTTTGTTATTACCTGGTTTGCAAGATAACCTGCAAATAACCTGGTTTGCAAGATCTACCATGCTTTCTGACATTTCTTCCACTCAATAGTAAATATTATGTCCAGGAAAAGAAACTTGCTCTTTTGTTAAAGGTTAATATTACTTGCCTTGGCTAATCATAAGGGTAGTTATAAAAGATATCACACTAAATGGATTTGCAAGGTTTTAATAATAGGAAAAGATTAGGTGATTTTCACAATTTAATTCCTAATATTCAGGAGGCTGACACTGAATGTTACAAAAAAAAATTGCGTATTACATCTGCCCAATTTAAAGAGGTTTTGGCTATTGTTGAACTATTTATATAACAAAGAAGGACACGAAATTGTGGAAATAAAATTCTGCAGCTGAAAGATTAGTGCTAACTAAATGCAAGATGCATTTAGAATTGTTTTTAGCTCATTTTCAAAATAGGTAATGTTTTTACTTTATCGTCTGTAGACATTCAACTTTTTTGTTTCTACAGGTAAATTAAAAATTCCTTTTGGTTTGATAAGATTGATGACTATTGCGATGATTCACACTTTTCAAATCTCCCAAAAGTTTTAATGGTGCTTTCTAATAACGATGGAAATTTTTGAAAACTGCAAAACTTTTAAATGAATATTCCAAGTGATTCATTTATGTAGAAATTTCAGTGAAATAGTATCAATAAATAATACACTAACAGCAACTATTTACCCCATTTCATTAAGGGATAAAAAGCATAATTTTTATCTTTTAAAGATATACAATGTGACAATGATTGCTGTTTCATAAGTATTAATAACATTTACTATTTGCATTTTTTTTTTTCAATCATCCAATAGTTCGAATTACCATTTTTTTTAAAGGGTACCGAAATCATTGAGTGAAAAACATTCTTTTTAAAAACGAATATTTCAGAGGCTATGTGTATTAGCCGTCCCGTGGCCGAGTGGTTAGCGCGCTTGGCTACTGCTCTACGGGACCTGGGTTCGAGCCCCGGGTAAGGCATGGTTGTTCGTGTTGTTTTTCTGCTGAGGTCTTGCCATCCTCTCAGACCTTCTACTCTGGCATATCAACTGACAGGCTCCTGTCAGACCTCAGCAAGCAGCTGCTTGAGGGGGTATTTATTTATTTATTTTTTTTTATTTTTTTATGTGTATTATTCTAGTTGTATTTTGTTAATGAATCATTAGCTACTTCTTGTGATATGAGGAAGTATCAGATCTTTGGTAAAAATATACTAACAGTGAAAGATAAAACAAGATCACTCTTCTTTTTTTCATAAAATCATTCTATAGCACTTTCTCCTCTCCCTTATTACAATGGCATTTTAAATAGGATTACTATGCTATATATATATATATCAAATATGGGTAAATTATTCCCATTATTTCAAAATTTTTAAAGGTTGATGACAATTGCCTAATGTGTTGCACATTATTTGTTTCACTAAAAATTAATATCAAATTTATCAGAATAAGGAACACTTTAGTTTGTTCTAAAATTTTTGTGATAAAAAAAATAAAAATATTCCCTCAAGCAGCTGCTTGCCACAGAGGTCTGACAGGAGCCTGTCAATTTATATTTGCCATAGCAGGTCTTTGAGGATGCAGAACCTTGACAGAAAGACAACATCCATGCCTCACCCAGGGCTCAAACCCAGGCCCCTTTGATCAGTAGCCAAGCTCACTAACCATTCAAATGTGCATGAAATTGATGTTAAGCAAAACAACATAGAAACTTTTTTCAGATGTTTTTAATATTTGTTGAAGTCTATTTCTACAGGCAATCTGTGTATGGATAGAAAATGAGTTTCATTTGCAGAACTGAAAGTATTGCTCAACATAAATATTATATGTAAAAAAAAGATGAAAACAGCATATACTGGTCTAAAAAAAAACTCTCACATTACAGAATTAAACCCTTTGTCACATATATTAAATATAACATTCAACACAGAAATTGACCTGAAACATTGCTAAATTGTGAAGCTATCGATTCCCAAATATTTTGCTTCATTCCTCGATCCCTATAATTTCAATGTGTCATATCATAAAGACAAGGACAATTGCACACTAAATCTAGAAGTTTAAAATTGTTCATCTTGCCAAACAAGGAACCAATGTACTTGATAACAAATGCTCACTATCTACTTTTGCCCAACTGTTTAAGCTACATCATTCGTTAGTGGTCATTTGATTGGCTGTACACATATACAAAATATTTACAATGACAATGCTTGCAGTGGTGATAAAACAAGTTTAAATTGAAAAACTTCCCTTTAAAATTTATGCAGAAATAAATGCAGCACAAGGATCTACAAAAGATGGGTTGGGTTGTTGTTTTACCTCTGAGCGGCACTTTTTTGCACACCATGGGCTAAATGGCCAGGTCACATGGACCCCGAAGGCTCAGAGAAGGTTGGGGGAGGGGACCCACTGGAACAGCTGTTGGGAGACAATGGTAGCCTCCCGTCAAGGCCATCCAGCGTGTTCTTTAACGTGCACAGGGTATGTCTCTCCCGCACACGGGGCCATGGCTTAACGTCCCATCCGACGGACGGCGGCCTTTCCAAGCTCATCGGTGTCCCCTACTGACCGTGGGCAGGGCGGGGAATTTTGCGGAGATAAATCTCAACGCTGACCCAGCTGGGACTCGAACCTGGGAACTACAGATTACGAGCCTGGCGCGCTACCGACTGAGCCACCCCCGCCCCTTACAAAAGATGAAGCACAGGACTTTCACACATCAGATTTTCTAGTTTTTAAAAGTAGAAAGCTGAAATGGTTGGAGAGACAAGCGATTCCTTACATTTTCATTACTAAAGAAGCATCATTATTTGACAGTAAGGAAAACACCAAGCAAACATAGTCAAACAATACAATAATGGTAGCACTAGTTACTTGGAATAATCAATGCTATTCTACATGCATATTTCACTTACCGTTCATCAATAAGTAAAGGATTGCTAATGTATTCTTGGATAAAAGTTCCTTCTGCATCAAGATTAAATTCATTCACACTTTGTATTCTGATTCCTCTATGAGAATTACTTTTCTGAATCCACCTCTTTTCACTGTTTTCTTTAACCTTAAAAAGTGTTAAATTATTATATATAAATTTTACATATCTAATGTGACAAAAGGTAATATTCTATTTCTTTTCACAAAAATAAATAACTTATGCCAAAATTGCCCTCCTAAAGAAGGACTAATTTCTGTGCCAAGGAAGTCATTTTTGCTTCTGTATCCAAGATCTCATTTGATAGAATTTCGTTGGGCAAAGTGAAACAATGTGAAGACTGAAATCACTTATAAACCTGTACCAATGCACCAAGTACAAAAATGACAATAGGAAAAAATATTATAGTTAATAAAATGATTGAGAAAAAAGATTTGTTTACAAAATGATTTTGGGAATATCACTTTATTTCAACTTCTTTACAGTGAGTTATAAGTAACAAAAATATTAGAACTGATAGGCAATGTCAAACAAAGATATGCAATTGTTAATTTTTTCCATATTGCTTCCAAGTAAATGAATGATTCTATCATGAAAGATTTCTATAAAACAATGCATTATGAGCTACTAGTGACATCTCTCTTAAAAATAGTATGACCTTGTCAACTAATTTTTTCATTTGTTCTTAGTGTAACTGCTAGAATACATGTCTAGAATTTAAAGAGTACAGAGAGACATTAGGTGCATGATACTGCATGATAAGGGATTGGAACTGATTCGGTTTTCACATGCACATTTTTAAGTATCATTGTCCAAAATTTACTTATCACAAAATAAAAAATTGACTATTCATGAAATGATGAGCTGAAAAAAAAATTGGTTTTGCATGAGTGGGATTCGAACCCACATATCCAGGAAACATGCCTGTTATACTAGACCACTACACCATTAATGGCTAACCTTTTCTCAGCTTAGTGACCTTATAAGCTTTCTGGATTTTATGCCAAATTTTCCTATGGAAAGATGGGCCCTGGATATGAATTCATGACATGTTATCATGAGGACACATTGGCGACTTATTTTATTAACTAAATGGGCCGTCAGGTAATTTGTAAAACTTTTTTAAGAATCTGTAGAACTTTACAAGCATCTATAGAATATTGAGTACATTAATATCAGCAGAGTTTCTTTAAAAAAAAATATATATTCTTAATTTCGATTATACAAACCATAACCAAAAAGGAAAAAAATACAAAATAATAAACTTTTTTCATTTGACTTGGACTTTTTGTATCATTCATATAAAAATAATATTTTTTGCTTTATACAAATGTAGCTTATTATTATAGTCATATCAGTTTTTAAAACTTACATGTTTCAAAAACTTTGTCTTGTCATCTGGCATTCTGAATGCTTTAGGAATTTGTTCAACATCTATTGCTGCCAAATTAGCTTTCTGGGTGATGAAACCACTACCAGGAAAATGATTAACCTATAATTATAAAATGAAAGACTTAACACTGTAAACCTAATTAAAAATATCTCAACAGTTCCCCATGGCCAAGTGGTTAGCATCCTTGACTACTGATTAAAGAGACCTGGGTTTGAGCTCCGGATAAGGCATGGATGTTTGTGTTGTCTTTCTGCTGAGGTCCCACATTCCTCACAGATTTTCTCTATGGCATATAAACTGAGAGGCTCCTGTCAGACCTTTGTAGCAAGCTGCTGTTTGAGAGAGTTTTATTTATTTTTATTTATAACACTGTAGAATAGTCAGGAAATATAGCCCTTCAGAATCATTATTCTGAAGTTGTGAATTCAGTAATAATAGAAAATTTTCTGATTCATGTTATATATATATATGGCTAATAACATATTAGTTCCTAAGTTGCTGTTTATAATGTAGTAAGTATCTACTCTGTTAATGCAAAGGGTGGCTTAATTAGTTAGAAAATGGTTGATGGAATGATTTATTATCAGAATGTTCGATTGCTAATGCACAGCTGCTCTGTTTGATACTATACCTTTCACACTGAAGGGCTCTATCCTGCTATTCTACACTGTTAACTGTTGAGATATTTTTAATAATTAAACTTGTACCTATGATTAGTAGTTTTATTAACATAAAACATGATTCTTATCTTTATTATGTTCTGCTCTAGTGTAGTTACTTGGAAGCAATATTATATGTAGGTCATTCAGAAAATAAAGAATGTTTGCTCATAATGTCTGTGCAGGTTCCTGGCCCGGGTTCAATCAAGGTCAGCTGGGCCCAGTGCGGTGTTGGCTATCTCATGGCACCATTGTCGGGCATGTATTATCCATTTGTGGTTAGTTACGATCTTTCAAAATGAACACGCACATTGAAAATCCTGTCGAATGCAAAGTTCAATCAGTTATCCATTTTCTGACTGCTGAAAACACCAGGCCTATTGACATTCATTGGAGACTTGTTCAAGTGTATGGAGAAGGTGATATGAATGAATCCAGTGTCAGAAAATGGTACATAATGTTTAAAAATGGAAGAACAAAAGTTCATGATGAGGAGTGGTCAGGGTGCCCCTCTCATCACGGATGAACTGAAACAAAAGGTTGATGGCATCATTAGAGAGAATTGACATTTTACGATTAGCGAAGTGCATGAAAAATGCCCTGAAGTTTCTCGTACACTTGTGTACCAAACTGTGACTGAACATCTGAACTTTAACAAAATCTGCACAAGATAGGTCCCATGGATGCTCACAGATGAACACAAAACTCAGTAACTGGGAGCTGCATCGACCTTCTTGGAGCATTACCACCAAGATGGCAATGAGCTTATTGACCAAATTGTTACAGGGGATGAAATGTAGATTTTTGCACTACACCCCCAAGAACAAAAGATAATCACTTGAGTAGCATACCCTCAAGCACCAAAAAAGTTGTGGAAAGTCAAATGAAATTTGTTTGCAAAAAAAAATCATGGTGAGTGTCTTCTGGGGCCGAAAAGGTGTCTTACTCATCAAATTCATGGAAAGAGGTGCAATCATCAATGCTGATGCCTATTGCAAAACTCTGAAACGTCTATGGTGAGCCATTTCAGAACTGCCACAGAGGCATGCTCTCAAGAGGAATCTGTTTCATACAGGACAATGCCCACCTGCACATTGCCTGGAAGACAAAGGAGCTGCTTGATGAGTTTCACTGGGAAGTTTTTGAGCATCCACCTTACAGGCTGGACTTGACACCATCGGACTATCACTTGTTCCCCAATTCAAAGCAGTTTCTTGGTGGACAACGTTTTTTGTTGTTGTTTTACCTCTGAGTGGCACCTTTTTGCACACCAAGGGCTAAATGGCCAGGTCACAAGGACCCCAATGGCTCATAGAAGGTTGGGGGAGGGGACCAACTGGAACAGCTGTTAGGAGACAGATGTAGCCTCCCGTCAAGGCCATCCAGTGTATTCTTTAACGTGCACAGGGTATGGCTCTCCCAGACACGGGGTCACGACTTAACGTCCCATCCGACGGACTGTGTCCCCTACTGACCGTGGGCAGGGCAGGGAGTTTTGCAGAGATAAGTCTCAACACTGACCCAGCTGGGACTCATGGACAACGTTTTGATGATAATGATGCACTAAAGGAGGCTGTTATGGACTGGCTGAAAGGACAGGCAGCAGAGTTCTATGAGGAGGGGATACTTAAACTTATTCCAAGATATGACAAGTGCCTCAATGTCCAGGGTGACTATGTAGAAAAATAGGCTAAGCTTTGAGTTAAAAATTGTAAATAAAATATTTAAAAAAGTTAAAAGTAAATAGCTTTTATAACCAAACATTCTTTACTTTCTGAATGACCCTCGTACTAACAAAACCTTTCAAATAAGCTTATTCATGATGCATTAGTGATACTACAGTGTCAAAAAAGTGCCTTTACTCAAAGTTTGCAAATTTATTATATGAAAGAGATTACAATTATATATCTAATTAATACATGCACATCTTCTACATATGTTGCTGAATACTGATGCAGTTCATAACAGGTGTTGGAAATGTCCATCATTCTCTTGCAGGCACAGCGTGCACATATTCTGTAATATGAGTAGTAACATTGCAAGTGGAATTGCCTGCTTCAAGTCATTCAATGCATGGGGTTTATTTTTGTAGGATGCTTCCTTCAAGTAACACCACAGAAAAAAAAATTTGGTGGAGTTAAATTAGACCTCAGGTAAGGCATGGGGATTTTCTGCAGTCCAAATTCATGTGTTCTGGGAGTTGGTGTATCGATTTAGGTGAAAACATGCTTCATCTGTAAAGAAAGTCTTATCCTGAATGGTCATATTGTTGCAAATGAGTTTATGAAACCATTGGTAATAAATCAAAGTGCTTACCTTCATTTGACAGCTTCATCTCCTGCACCACCTTTACTCAGTATGCAAGGAACTTCAAACATTTTTATAGTGTTATGTACAGTCCATATGATGCTCCAATTTTTTGCTCCCCAGACTTCTGATGCAATCATAATATTCACTGCTGGATATCCCCAATGAAATACGTCATGAGTACCTGGGGTCTCTCACTTCACTGCTTATTGCCCATGGAACAAGTATCATGAAACCAGCGTCCCAGTTGGTACAGCACAACTTTACTTGGCACTGGAATATCTGCATATTTGTGCAACCATATCTCCACACACCTATGATAAGATTTACCCTGAAAATACACCTCCAGCATAGCAATCCTTTGCTCATGCTTAAAACCCATTCTCAACTGACATTCAGCTCCTTTCGCTGAGACTTCTAATCCTGCTCATGCAACCTACACACGTTAACAATTCTACAGGGTTGCCAACACTCTGAGAGTAAAGCTTGGCTGCATAACAGATAAAATAAAGTAAGAGTATATTTTCAAACTTTGAGTAAAAAGACTTTTTGGACACTCTGTATTTCTTAGTTTTAAAAAATTATATATACAGTGTAAAGTGGTTATAAGTATCATGAATTGAGTTATACAGCACAAATCATCAGTAAACTAGCAAGGATAAAATTATTAACTGTTAACATGATGGACTTATAGAAAGAATTCACTCTGGTGGCTGGGATAATTTTGAAGTGCTTTAAGTAGAAAGAAATAGGGTAACTTTAAAACCTTATGCTAGAAATAACTAATAGACAAAATAGTTTATATCATATATTAAAATAAAAGGCATTTAAATGCAAACTTTAAAAAAATAAAATATTTGAAAAAAAAAAAAAATAATAAATATATTAATTTTAACAGTGCTTATTTAAAACACTATAGTAAAGAAAAAACAGATTTATTGGACCTGAACCTTATTTTGTAATAAGTAATGAGCAGAATATGGCATGTTATATCTTAAAAGAAAGCATTTAATTTCAGATAATAATATATATAAAGATTTATCTGAAAAAAGTTAATTATGAATTTCCATATTTTTTCTTGAACAGTTCTGCTAAAAGTTATCATAGTCACTATAATGTTCAGTTTCACATGTGGTTTCGAATTTTACTAACCCATTATACAGGTTATTTTTGAGGGAATTTCAAAAGATTAAGTCTATTGGCTATAGTTAAAGAATACTTTACAAGAAACTGTAGTTTGGGAACATTAAACCTTATCATACCATAATTGCTATGCTTGAAAAACTGCATTTTACCAGATAACCAATCTTTTGTTTTTTTCAACTGGCTCAGTCAAAAAAAAGAACTTTAGAACTTTTCTTTTGGCCATATAACCAATGAACATAATTACAGTATGTTATATGTAAAATTAATCAGTGTTTAATTATGGATTTTTAGGAATATAAAATAAGGTATAAAGTTAAAAATTTTATTGTTCAATGACAGAGAATTTCGTGGTCATGATACCATAACATTAATAAAAAAAAAATGCTCCAATGTGTAGAAAAGTACAACGATGGCTGCCACAGCACTAAAATGCTTTCATTTGTCATTTTTTTAACTTTATTGGTTATCTAAATCATCAGATATATAATATATACTTATCAAATTTAATTGACAAATTTTCAGGACTGATTAAAAAACTTTTAAAATGGCAGCTTTCTATGGGTTGGGTTGTTTGGGTTGTTTTACCTCTGAGTGGCACTTTTTTGCACACCATGGGCTAAATGGCCAGGTCACATGGACCCCGAAGGCTCAGAGAAGGTTGGGGGAGGGGACCCACTGGAACAGCTGTTGGGAGACAGATGTCTCCAAACAGCACAGTTAAAGAACACGCTGGATGGCCTTGACTCCCGTCAAGGCCATCCAGCGTGTTCTTTAACGTGCACAGGGTATGGCTCTCCCGCACACGGGGCCACGGCTTAACATCCCATCCGACGGACGGCGGCCTTTCCAAGTCCATCGGTGTCGCCTACTGACCGTGGGCAGGGCGGGGAATTTTGCGGAGATAAATCTCAATGCTGACCCAGCTGGGATTCGAACCTGGGAACTACAGATTACGAGCCTGGCGCGCTACCGACTGAGCCACCCCCGCCCCTGCTTTCTATGGGATAATAACACTAAACATTTAGATAACAACTAAGAACTCTGCATAGAGATTATTCTCTTGATGTCTTCACGCAAAAATTCTAGCACTATAACATAGACATTCATGGCTAGCAAGAGGTCAGATGGACAGGTAAAGGTCAGAGAACAGGTAAAGGTTAGATTCCTAAGAATAATCTTAAATTTCTGTTTTCAGGGAAGGAGGGCAGATAACCTCTGTTGGCTTCTCAGCAGTAATGCTATTCTAGTCTATGACTCCATTAACAAAAAGTTTCTTCCTGCTAAATTTAAAATGAGGATTAAAGACTTGATTGTTATCTGTTGTTATGCCCCCACCGAGGATGCCAATGAGGATGAGAAAGATTTTACAGACAACTTCAGGAAGGAGATATTATCCTTGTTCTAGGTGACTTTAATGCTAAAGTTGGCATTGACTCTGACCTTTGGGCAAGAGTGATAGATCCTTTTGTTATTACTAGTTGCATGGGTAATGGGGAAAACCTCCTATAGATAAGTAAATTTTATGATCAGAGAAAAACTAACACTTACTTACAAACACTGAGACATTTAAAAATACACATGGGTTCCCTAGATGAGTTGCATAAGAATATGGTTGATTAAACATTAATAAACAGAATATGGGCTAATTAGAAAAAGTTCTGTTAGGAATACCTGGGCATATAGGGGAGCTGGAATTGGGTCTAAGTCATTGTTAAATGTGACTTGCAACTGAAGCTTAAGAAATACTGTGTTAAGGTTAAAAGAACTACCTTTAAATATTAGAGACTCAGATATAGCCAAAGCTTATCATAATAGGTTACTTAGCCATTATGACAATTGTGGTGTGCATACTACTGAAGTTGAGGAAGAACAGGACCATTTTAAGCAGACTTTTCCCAAACTGAAATCTAAGAGTACTCATCTGGATAAAATATAGCATAGGGCACAGAATCATTTTAGTGATAAGGCTATGCAACTTATTTCTGAAAGAACGAATTACTGGGATAAACTGATTCAACACTCTACTGATCTTAACAGACAAAATTACAGGGAGCTTAATAAACATGTAAGTGATCAGCTGACGACTGATAAGAACTTTTGCTTGAAAGCTTGGTTGAAAAAGCAGAGGAACATCTAGACAGCACAAAGCTGTACTAGATTGTTTCTTCCCACACAAAATGTTAACTTACTGGCACAAAGGGATTGAGGGATACACATGGCAAAGCTATTGAAGGTTAGGATTCTGTTATGGCCAGATGTTCCAAATATTTCAGAGATGTTCTAAATAATGTGGTTAGTTCTACTTGAATTATTTATAATGAGGATAGATGCATTATTACAGGCTTTAATATTGGCCCTATAGCACAATCTCAAGATATTTTGGCTATCTTTAAATTAAAACTACATAAATCTATGGGGGGTGATGAAATTACTACTGAAATGCTTAGAACTGGGAGTGTTGTCACATGGCTGACTGAAATTTTGAAGTTTTTTACAATAAAATTGTTGCTCCTTAGGCTTTTACCAGAACTATTATTATCCCCATTGTTACAATTTAAAAATTTTACAATTGACATTATTTCTTCTATAAATTCACAGTAACAGATGTACAGAACTCCATAAAATACAATATAAAACAATGATAAAAGAAAAAGGCAATATATTAAAGACAAACATAAAAACCAAGAATATGCACAAAGTAAAAATAGGTTGCAAAAAATGAGAAATTACATAAAAGATGTCAAGTGCATAAGGCTTAGATAGTAAATAGAGAGAGAGCTAAAATATGACATTGATGATAATACATGACAGATGAATAATGCATACTCTATTGTGTAAATTAATATACAGATACATAACAATTCAAAAGTTATGAAAATAAAACTGCAACATACCTTTTGATGTTGTTTCAAATGAGCCATTTCTTCAGCAAAAACAAGAAAAGGATAACTGTGTGACCATAAAACATCCCAGTGAGAGCCATTACCAATTACAATTTTGTATCCTATTTTCTCAAACACTGACATCACATGATCTAAATAACCTGTCTCAGGCTGTAACAATAAACTATTGAAAGTATCTACATATTATTAAAATTTTTTATACTAAATTCTTTTACTCTGAAATCATTAAAAATACCAACTTTCATTTGTTTAGAAAATCTTATAAAACACCGGATTTTTCTTAACATTAGGTACTTTTTTTGGTGCTTTATAAAAAAAAAACTAGAACTCAAAGAGTCATGGCATCTAATATTTCAAGAAACTAAATATTACATTTTTTATTCAGAAATGTACTTCATATTTTCATAGATGCTATCAAGATATTTAATCATCAGCTTTCACAGTGACTTTAACTAAATCATGTTAATTCCTATGAGTACTTGTAATGCTAAACATGCTAGCATATATATATATCCTACAGTTTGCCAACAGATCACTGATCAACAGTCAGCTTTTGCAATTTTCATAAACACTGACAATTTAAGTATAAGTAACTACAGAAAGCAATATAGGATCAAAACTTTTGTTGCTCGGCACTTCTTGGATTACTAGGACAGGTTAGCTGTTCTTACCATATGAAATACTAAGAATGATTAACTCTCTAGCATAACTTTAACCTCTTCAGATCTTGTGTTTATTACTTTTTAAAAAATTTTAAATACAGAAAGAGGTGCCTGTGGTCTTGGAATGCTTGTAGTGTAGACCAGTCTTTAGTTTACAGTAGGAGTCTCAAACTCAAACCATATAGGGGGCCAAATCAATTACTTCTCAATATATGGTGTGCTGAATTATAAGTTAAGGAAATAAAATGCAAAACATAATTACTAATATTGCTATTTTATTGTTTAAATGTTAACTACTTAGAAGCTGATGGAATGTTTTAGCTTTTTATGAATAAACAATTCCATTAGCTTCAAGTTAAAATCCAAACTTCAATATATCTTGTCTGAAATATTTTTGCTGAAAAAATGAGTTTTTCCCTGAGTGGGACTTGAAACCAAATATCCTGAAAATGTGTCAGATGTTATAATCACTAAACTATCAATGGAACCAAACACCTGACATGTTTTCAGGAGATGTGGGTTCGTGTCCCACTCAGGGTGAAACTACTTTTTTTTTTTTGCAAAATTTTTTTTCCTGAATTCTAAGCTTAGAGGTACTCTGTGCCTTTACTATTGATAGATCTTGCCTGGTTCATTTTTTTATTGCCATATGCTGTACAGTGAGCACACCAGATAAGGTTAGCATTTGAAGCCAATGAAAGGTCTAATAATTGGTAACTTTCAGATATGACCTTATTCAGTTTTAAGCAAATAATTTTAAATCAGTGACAACATATCAGCAGAGAAACACTGATCTAAATTATTTTGGGATGATAAACTTCTGAGGCAAATTTCTTTTAAACAAAAATTAGTTCATTAATAGTCTACCCAGAAAATTACACAAAAATACACATGGATTCAAATATTTGCAAAAGAGAAAAATGATGATATATACTCTTATTGGTTGGTTGTTTTATCCCTGAGTGGCACCTTTTTTCACACAATGGGTTAAATGACCAGGTCACAAGGACTGCAAAGGCTCAGAGAAGGTTGGGGGAGGGGACCCACTGGAACAGTTGTTGACAGATGGTAGCCTCCCATTAAAGCCATCCAGCATGTTCTTTAACGAGCATATGGTATGACTCTCCTGCACACAGAACCAGGGCTTAACATCCCATCGGACAGACAGTGGCCTTTTCAAGCCCATTGGTATCCCCTACTAAACATGGACAGGGTTGGGAGTTTTGCAGAGACAAAGCACTTTTTGTCGAATGTGGTACTGCGGATTGCAAGCCTGATGAGCTACTAACTGAGTCACCCCCATCTCTACTATTATTGGCAATCTCTATAAAATTCTTGTACCACTATAAGAAATGTAATGTATATTTTTTGTTTGGGGCTCCTTACAAAATCTCTATGAAGATAGTGCTTTTTAAATTACAATATGTTTCTTATTTCTGCTAAACTCAAGGCCTGCTAAGTGAGTATGCAAGGCATGGAGGCAGCCTAATCCAAATAGTGAACACCATGGGATTTATGAGGCAACTTACCATATACACTCGATACTCCTATACATGATTATTTCATTCTCCAGAAACCTCACGCACATTAAATTTATGCAAATGAAGCTTAAGAAACAATAGGAAATAATGGGTTAGGTTCGGGATCATTTGCAATTACATCTACATACTTTTTTAGTAAACTAATTATTTATGTAAATTAAGGAAGATATCATTCTAAATTTAACATCAATCAGTTTTAGAGAAAAAATTGTCTTCACCAGGTGGAATACAAACCCATGACCTCTTGATAGCATGTCAGGTGCTCTGAACCACTGAGCTACCGGCCACCGTTCAAGATCTCCTCTGAGATGCTACAAACTTTATAACAGCAGTACACAATTCTCCATGTCTCATGAAGGTATTGTTCCAGCTGCTCTCCGCCTCAAGTAACAATGACAAGCATGTCATGAAGATGGCAAGCATATTCTGAGTATACAATTGTTTTGATTGAAGAGATTTTTTTCCGATGTATTTATTCATATATTAAGAAAGATATCACTCTGAATTTAATTTTGAACAATTTTAGATGAAAAAGTTTCTTGAGCCTGCTGGGATACAAATCCATGACCTACTGATAAAATGTTAGGTGCTCTGTCTACTGGCCGCCATTCATATCCCACCCGGCTTAAAACAATTTTTCCTCTAAAATTGATTGACGTTAAATTCAGACTATCTTCCATAATATATAAATAAATATGTCGGAAAAAACCTCTTCAATCTAAACAATTGCATACAAAGAATATGCTTGTCATCTTCATGACATGCTTCTCATTGTTACTTGAGGCGAGAGCAACTGAAACAATAATACCTTCATGAGACATGGAGAATTGTGTACAATTGATAGAAAGTTCATAGCATCAATTTGAGATCTTAATTCGTAGATGGTAGCTCAGTGGTCCAGAGCACCTGACATGTTATCAGGAGGTCGTGGGTTCATATCCCACTTGGCTCAAGACAATTTTTTCCTCTAAAATTGATTTACGTTAAATTCAGAGTGATATCTTCCTTAATATATGAATAGATATGTTGGAAAAAATCTCTTCAATTTTATGTAAATTATGTAAAGTAATGCAAAAAAGCGATAAAAAAAACAAAGGTTTACAAGAAATGAGTTTATTACATTTTCGTAAAAGGTTCATACAATGGAAATTGAAAAATTTTAAAGAATTTCACAAAATAATCACATAGACTTATTCACATTCTGAGTCAGATTCAATGCTATCCATCTCTGAAGGGCATGCTGTGCCTGAAGTTCCTGGCTGAGAAATATTGCTGGATGGACTGAAGAACTGCATAAGTGTTGGCTGTGGAGGATTATTCCTAATCTAAGCCAAAATAAGGTTATATGGGCTACTGCATCATTGGTATTTCTCTCATCCATGTTCATACCTGGCATCAAGGTTCTGCAAAAAATCAATGTTATCTTCAAACATATTTAGCATCTTCTGGAGGTTAGGAATTGTTAGCAAGTTCACAGGTGCAAGCTCATCCTCTTCATTCCCCTCATTTAGAGTGTTTTTTGTTTCCTGTTCTACCAGGTTTCAAGAAGGTAATTTTTCCTTTCCCATTATTAATAATAATAGCAGTAGCTACATGTTTACCATGATGCTTAAAATCACATATATTTAAATTTGGGTTCACAAACAAAAAGAGGGCATTTAAAGATAGTTCATGTAGATTCAAATTTGCACAAATGGAACTAGTATATATGGAGGGTTACTGTATTTTCCACCTGCTACTCTATGTTTAAACTTTGATGTATAATCAAGGTATAGGCAACTTGTCAAGTAAAGCAAGAAAGCAAAGTGACAACTAATTTTCCCAAAGTTAATAATACTGTGCACATTGGGGGCAGAATAGTTGTCATAGTAGGAATGGAATAAATAGCTTTATACATGGCCAATCAATTTCATAGGTACACAAAACCTCTCTAAGAAGAACCTCTAAGCACTTCATAGGCAAGGCCCTGTCTAACCTCAATAGAAACATAGGAAGCATGAAGCAATGTCAGTGAAAGTGATAAAAAAGAAATTTTTCAGAGTGATGAAGCAGCACTAGATGAATAATTTGAAGGGCAAGATAAAAACCAATCATACATTTGAGGTTTAGATAAGAGTGTGCTTATCACCTTTCAAGTTTTGCATTTTAATTGCATCAGAAAAAATGGCAATCGAATTTTTCACCTAGAGGTGTCAAATAAAACAGGACATAAAGTGGAGGGAACTGGCACTGATGGTAGTGTGCCAGACTAATAGTCTGATGTTTGCAGGTTTGAGTCCACCTTGACCTCGAGTTTAAATTTTCTGTGCTAACCATGCCTATACCTTGGTAGAAAGTGGACACTAACAAGGAGAAAACAATTTCCTTAACTTTGTTCATTACATTTTACCTATATGTATAGTTAAAAAATAAAAATAAAAAAAATTAAATAATACAAAGTTTATCATCAAAACTAAGTTGGTTTGTCAAAGCAATACATGAAAGATGGCAGTGGATCCCAGAAATGAGCTGCTAAACATCCAGCTTCAATAACATTGTAGTTAGTTGTAGGATGCTATTAAGTTTTGTCTTTCATCATATTAAAATATCATTCACTTTCGCAGAGCCAGATGAAACACAATTTAATTATAAATATATATTTTATTATACAAGGTGTCTCAAAAATATAGGTACAAACTTTTAGGGGAGGTAGATAACATCTAAAGGAATGAGAATTGCATAGGAACCCATAACCGGAAATGTCATGGGAAAGTAGTAGCAAAGGTACAAGATCTGAAAGAACACAAGACAGTGATTAATGGGAAAACATTTATTGGACATAATTATTACAAATGGCATACTAGATGATACATTTCATAATGTTACAGCAGATGCTCGAAGTCTCCACCATGAGACGCGATGTATGCGCGACACCGACGGAACATTGATTGCCGGACATGGTCGAACACACCTGGAGTTTCTTTGATAGTAGCAGCAGCGCAGACGAGCCTTGCCACGAGATCCATGTCAGACTCCACAGGCGATTCATACACGGTAACTTTGAGGGGCCCCCACAGAAAGAAATCAACACTCGTAAATCAGGTGAGTGTGGGGGCCAGGCAACTGGTCCAGCATGCCCAATCCATTGTTGCCCAAAAGACGTTCAAATGCGCACGAACACACCTTCCATAATGGGGAAGCGCACCATCATGTTGAAACCACATGTTTCGTCTCACATTTGCTGGAACATGGGCAAATAAGCCTGGTAGAACCTGTTCCAGAAAGATCAGATACTTTGCGGAAGTCATGCGAGATGGTAAAAGGTATGGCCCGACTAAGCAGTCGCCGACCAAACCTGCCCACACATTTACTGCGAAACGATGTTGTGCTGCTTGGGTGTGCACATTGTGGGGGTTCTCGTGAGCCCACAAATGCGCATTGTGCCGATTGAATACGCCATCCCGAGTGAAAATGGCCTCATCAGTAAACGAAACATAAGCTGGGAAATTCACACCTTGGGCACTTTCTTGGAGATACCACTGCGCAAAATGCACACGTGCAGGATGATCTGAGGGGAGAAGTAACTGAACCCTTTGGAGATGAAAGGGGTGTAAGGCCTTGCTGTGCAAAACACACTGTACACTGCAACGAGACACTCCTAAGGCAGAGGCAATGGCATGTGTGCTGGTACTAAGATTAGTCTCCATGGCATCCAACACACTTTCTCCCATGGTGGGAGTATGCATCGATCGTGGCCTGCCCTCACTTCTGCTACCTCTTAATGACCCATAATCGCACAAATTTTGATGTGCAAGCACAAACAAACAGTGGCCTGGTACATCTGTGTGGGAAGCATTCTTGATACATTCATTGAGTGGTTCGTCCGTTGCCCTCAGCTATTCCATACACTAAGTGCATGTCTGTCAGCTCTCTGTTCGAATACCTTTGCATGCTCTTTATAAGCTGACTACCGCTCGAATGAGGAAATCCGAAATTTCCCCTCTAGCGCACTGATGAACAGTGCCACCTATTGACTTATGGTGACGTTTCCGTTTATGGGTTCCTATGCAATTATCATTCCTTTAGATGTTATCTACCTCCCCTAAAAGTTTGTACCTATATTTTTGAGACACCCTGTATATATATATATATATACAGGGTGAATCTGAAAAAGTGGGCAAAACTTTACAGGGTGGTAGAACGCAGCTATACGAGCAATATTCGTCATAGAATGTATGGTCGGAACGCAAACGGCGAGCCCCTAGGTGGCATTGGAAATGGTATAAAAGGGTCGGTCCTCGCACCCAACGGCATTTCTACCGTGGATTGCCGAGAGGATGGCTGGTTATACTAACCACGAAATAGCACTTTGTGTACGGTACGGCGGACAGGAATGCAAATGAGGCACCGATATGGATCTAGTCGCCAGGATCGCTGTTGTTGCCGGCAATATTCGGGAAATGCCTGGTGTCTTCGCAAATGTGTGTCGGTCCCTATCCTACAGGTGTGAAGCCGGCATTACAGCTGGCGGCAGCTCTTTCGAGCAATTTCTTTGAGCATGTACCTCAATTACATTCCTGTTAATAAAATGTTTTCTGAAGTATCTCCTCTCCTTCTTGTGTTCATTCTTTACAAGTGACAGTGGAAAACTACCTTTTAACTTTCCACCGCTTGAGTTCCGACCATACATTCTATGACGAATATTGCTCGTATAGCTGCGTTCTACCACCCAGTAAAGTTTTGCCCACTTTTTCAGATTCACCCTGTATATTGTTTTTTCATATGGGGCTGGATAAAACTGTTAAAAGAGGTTGGGTTGTTTTACCTCTGAGCAGCACTTTTTTTGCACACAATGGGCTAAATGACCAGATCACAAGACCCTGAGAAGGTTGGGGGAAGGAGACTCACTGGATAACTGTTAAGAAAGATAGAAGCCTCCCATCAAGATCACCTAGTATGTTCTTTCTGTTAATTCAAGTGATTTAAAAAGTAGCATTTGATGTTTAATGTCAGATATTTTATTTTATATTAGAAAGGTGTGCAGAGTATGACTTTCCCATACACAGGGAAGCATCTGCAAAATATTTTTTTAAATATATCGGGATATTTGATATACAGCAATTTAAAGGAACATCCAGAATTTCTCTTTAGCCTTGAACAAATAAAGAATCGCGAACAATCAGCTTTGTATTCCCTACTAAAAGTTCCTTTTCTTGCTATTTCTGGGCAAGAACTCATTTTCTCAAAGCCTTTCCTAAGTCCTCGAAGAAATGAAATTTATATAATATGATTAATTCATAAATGTGTTGTATAGGTGTTTAGTATAGGTATAAAATGAACATAACATCTGAATCAAAATGCACACATTTATATTTCATGCAGCAAAGTGTAATAATTTTTGTTTTACGTAATATATATGTGGTTCTAAAAATTTAAATTATTAAAAATACAGAAAATATTAAAATAAAGATATTGCTATGAAATCTGATTGCAAAATTTCAATAACTGAAAGCTATTGAATTTCCACACAAGTGGTTCCAAGACATTTCTTTGGAGGGAGGAGGACCCCAGAGATTTTCCATTAAACCACTGGTTTTAACCTAAACACAACCTCTTTCCCTCCCCCTCAAATCTCACATTGTTTATCTTGCAATTATACTATCCATTACAAAAATATAGTAATCTACAATTATCCAAAAAATAAATAAAAAACTAATGGTTATTTACCTTTGATCCATATATTTGTACAATGGGTTTAATGACAGTTACTGATGCTAAGGTTGATATAGAATAACAGTTCATATTACTCTGCTCTGGGTTATACACTCTGAACACCACAAGAAACAATCCAATGGCTAAAGATGTTATCAAAACTACAAAAAAGTTTTTGTTGCATTGCCTTGTGCGAAATAAACAAAGTCGGACTTTAGAATGTTTTCCCTGAAAATAGCACAAAGGAAGGTTATTATTAGAATATTATTGTAATATGGTGATATGATTTTATAATAAACAAACTGAAGCTTATAAATAATTCATAATTTTAAAACAGATCAAACTTATAAAGTAGGCAGATCATAAAACGAATATACAAACTGGTCTGGGCCTTCAAAACTTGATAGTCAAGGCTAAGTCTAGACTAGAATATATATGAACAGACATACTCATTTAGCATTTTAAAAAAAAGTGAGATGCAACTGTTATCCATCATTTAATGCTGTTAAACAGTTCCAAAAAATGCAGTGTTCAGTGAATCTACACTAAGCAAACTGAATTTCCCCCATAAAAATCAATATAAATACCTTTATCCCAGCAAATCAATCAATATAAATACTTTGATTTGCATCAACACCTTCCATATTTCAACCATTAATTATAAATAAATATCACAAAACTAAATGAAATTTAACAATAAAACAAGCAAAATACTTTATTGTAAATTTATATAACAGGAAACATTTTACTGTATTGTGAAATCTTACCTTAAAATTAGGCAGCTACCTGGAAAAAATTTACAAGGTAGAAAAGATCTTGCAATTACTGATTTGAAGGCCCAGAGCCAACAAAATAAGTGTTTTTAATGCTGGAGAACTGAAACATTGGACAAGACCTGTTTAGATCAGGACTGGGCCTTTCATTTGTGAAGATGCCACTGATGGCTGACAAGGGTGGAATCTGTTCTTCTTAAGGATTTGGGGCTATAGTCAAAGAGTTTGTTCATTGCACTGGGAATACCTTGCCTGGTAGAGTCACTAACCCAAACAGGGGTTCCTAGAAAAATGATTTTTTTTTCGTTACCATGGTAATGATAATTTGAGTTTATGACAAATGCAAAGTACCAAAAAAAAAACTGCAATTCCACTAAAAAACATCCCGCAGAAGCACGAATTACTAAAAATTAAAATTATCAAAGAAAGAAAAAGGAACTATGACACCATATACCACAAATTCATGAAATATCCACCCCCCTTTTTCCCAATAGTTAAAACACTCCACAAATATATTTCCACAAACTAAACTAATAAATATATTCACACATACAATAATTAACCTAAATAAATCACCAGAATTAATGAAATTGAATACCAATCTCTAAACTAAGAACATCATCGACAATGCATCACCGACCGGCATTATAAAAAAGCCCCTGAAACTAAATAATATCCTTGCAGACAGCACAAAGCAAAAAACTTGAAAATCGGAAACAGTGCACAGCCCACCGAACTATAAAAAAGCCCCTGAAATTAAATGATGTCCTCGCAGACAGCACAAACCGAAAAACATGAAAATCGGAAACAGTGCACAGCCCACCGAATTATAAAAAAGCCCCCAAAACCGAATAATCTCACCAGAGACAACAACAACAAAAAAACTTATAGCTCAAATAACCCTCCCCTAAATTATTGACTAACTTTCCTGACTCCATCAAAAACTGCCATTTTTTTCCACATCAAAAATTCTACAATACCCATAATTTCTACATCAAAAAACTGCGAAACACTTCCACATATTAACAATAACTCATATAAGTAACTTTAAAAAGACTCTTAAATATATAACAAAATTAATAAATCACTATAAAAAAATAAATAAATAAATACCTCCTCAAGCAGCTGCTTGCCACAGAGGTCTGACAGGAGCCTGTCAGTTTATATGCCACAGTATAAGATCTGAGAGGATGGCAGGACCTCAGCAGAAAACATACACTAATAATTACCATACTACACATAACTACTTAAAATCACTCAATTCATCCCAAACTACTATAAAGAAATACAAGTGTTCATACTACTGCCATGTTCAGATCCACATGGAAAACTTCCATCATTCTTTCCCTCACGAATACTCTACCCCCCACTACATTAGAATCCTCTGAAAACTCACTTTAGTTATTTCACCAAAAACTATTCTCCTAAAACCCTAACACCCCATAAAAACTCTCATTTGTGAAACTTAATTACCCCAGATTATAAACTTTTGCCATTTTCCTCCACTCACAACAAAACACATACTACTAAATCATAAATAAAAATAAATACCCCCTCAAGCAGCTGCTTGCCACAGAGGTCTGACAGGAGTCTGTCAGTTTATGCTACAGTAGAAGATCTGAGAGGATGGAGGAACCTCAGAAGAAAAATGACACACACACATCCATGCCTAATCCGGGGCTCGATACTAAACACAAAAAAAGATTTAAAATAATTCTATCTGGTTAACCACTCCTCCCTTCCCCTTCAAATGACCCTCACTCCAAACAGTTTATGAAAACATTCCCCCCTACACACAGCCATCAAAAGCTACCAAACTCCCACTTCCAAATGACATGACCATAACATTACAAAACAGTTCACTAACACTTTCACCAACAAACCTCCTAATATTAAATAATTTCAATTCAAAAATATCTTATATAACTTATTATTTATCATATCTTAATGAAATTTCAAAAAAAAAAGGAACATACGGTATTATTTATTCCTATTCTGGCTATCATTAAAAATCCTTCATTAAACATATTATACATATGCACTTACCTCTAGCTCCATAGGAATGTTATCCTAAAGTTATCAAGCAAAAATGGGAAAAAAAATCAAATGTAACTAAACATTAACGTCAAATCACACACGACACGACTTCACATTACCCACCTAAAAGAAATAAATCAAAAAACCACAGGCCACTAACAGCCAGCGGTTACGTTTCTACGTCATACTTTACACCTCGACAACATCATACACTTCTTCAGCAATGCCATCTGTTGGCTGAGGACTGTGAACAGCAAACCGACCATAGGAACACCCAACAACAGAATGCAAAACACTAAGTAGTTATTTACATAGGACTTATTATTTTTGACTGTTTATTTGCATAGGACTAATTCTGTTCAAATCAAAAGAGATGGCAATGCACATAAAAACAGCTGTAACATTATTATAATTAAGTTATTAATAGCAAACCACACAATCATTTGATCAAATTTTCCTCTCTTCCCTGAAATTACCTTCTCTATCATATTAAAAATACTCCTGGCATATCTAACACACATCTTGCATTGGTATTCTAGAAAGATGATGTCACCTACACCATCATGCAGTCAATTTTGCATTTATGACAGTCACAACTTGGCATCAAAAAAAGTAAAAATTATAGAATCTGTTAAATCCAATTTCTGAGCCAGTCAATTGGGTTATTTTACCTCTGAAAGGCACTTTTTTTGTACACAGTGGGCTAAATGGTCAGGGCATAAGGATTCCAATGGCTCAGAGGTTGGAGAAGGGGAACCACTGTAGAACTGTTAGAAGACGGATGAAAGCCTCCTATGAAGGTTATCTAATATGTTCTCTAATGTGCATAAAGCATGGCACTCCTACACATGGAGCCATGCCTCATGTGCAGGAGATGGATCCCATCTGATGTAGTTTTCCATCAGATTGATGATGATCATACATCTCATTTCTCATCAAAAGCAGGGAGATAAATATCAACTTCTGTTTATCAAAAACATTAAGCTAATAATTAATGGTAGCTGTTTGAAATAAAGGTAATTAGCAATGGTGAGAAAAATATTTATAAATTGTGAATTTTAATAGGCATATTGTTTTTTACTTTCAATTTAATTATACTCTTATTAAAATGATTTTTAAATTCTAATCCATCCTACAGTTGAATGGTTAAAGTGCTTTGCTACTGATCAAAAGGGAGCTAGATTCTAGCAAGGCATGCAAGTTTTTTCTTTCTCTGTTGTCTCTTCAGAGGTCTTGCCTTCCTCACAGATCTCCATGGCATATTATTCTGACAGGCTCTTGTCACACCTCTGTGGAAAGCAGCTCTTGATAGGAATTTTGCTTATTTTTAATGTCACCATACATACTTCCATTAACTGTGATGTGGTAATCTTGGTATGCAAAAAAAGAAACAATGTGAAAAATTAAAAATACTCACACCAGATTTTTGCCCCAAAAGATGACGAAGCATTGGTAAAGCTTGCTTTTTCTCAAGCCCGATTTTCACTTTCCAATCACCAAAAATCAACACCAAATAATATTTAAAAGGGCATATTAAATAATTTATTGCTCATTGTAAATATTTTACTATAATTACCCATTCGAGTTTCGTTCATACAGAAAGAATATATTAGAGGCTTATATTTCTCGTATTCAACCTTTAAAACTCCCACACACTGCAAATGCCACTTATTAGTAAACAATATTATGAATACATACAGTTACAGTCACAGTAGATAATTATTCCTTTATTTATAATGGATATATATGCACCCCGTAATAAATAATTATAAAATTAGTATGTCCATATAATTAGAAAAATAATGTCAAAATGATATTTTTTTTTACCACATTATTATTGAAGGGTAATTAAGAAATAAATCATGAAGGATAGCAATTCAGTGCTGGAAATGGAAGAGAAGGGGGTGGGGGTGCATGAGGACTCTGTTCTCCTAGTTTCCGTGCTTTTTTCCACCGTATACTTAATAGGAATATATATTTTAACAGCTTTTTTTATGTACTGTTTAATGTCACCAAGTGAGCTACGGGAAATATTGGAACATCAACCTAGTTCTGAAAATCCATTTCCACCCCTGTAGGTAAGAAAATTGACTGAATGATCCTACAACGCAGTAAGATGTCTACTCTAGTACCAAAATGCGATTTTTACACCGCATACGAATAACTCCGTAGAGTGTGAATATTGTATATCGTGAGGTTAAATAATCAAGAAATCGGAATAACAAGATTGGAAAATTGATTTTGGGAAGACGTAGTGATAGACACTGTTTGAAACACAGAGTTCTATATATTCTAGAGAAAGATATACACCGATCAGTCAAAACATTAAAACCACCTACCAAATATGATGTAGGTCCTCCTCTCGCTGTCAAAAGAGCTCTCACCTGATGAGTCACACGTTCAACGAGATGTTGGTAGATGTCACTTGATATTTGGTACCATGACTGCAACAGAAGATCCTGATGTTCCCGTAAATTACGTGGTTGAGGTGATGCTGCTCGTACCCGTTTCTACAAATCAAACCACAAATGCTCAATAGGACTAATGTACGGCGATTTTCGGCGCCATGGCAATAAATGGAATTCCTCATCATATTCTATGCTGCATCATATTCATTCCTGAACCTTCTTCGCAGTGTGACATGAAGCATTGTCTTGTTGAAAGACGCCATCTTTGCCTGGGAATGCAGTCGCAATAAAGGGGAGTACTTGATCAGTCACGATATTCAGGTAGGTGATATTTTTCTCTTTTGCTGTGACAACCACAGCAAACACGACAAACTCTGATTCCGCCTTTTGACACTATCAGTAAGGAATACCGTGTACTATCTACTGTTAGGGACAAGGCTATACCATATAGATATATCTCATCCCTGATGGTCCTATGGCCAGCAGTCCTATAGAAGGAAAGCTCATCCATCGGTCAAAGCCTGAATTTACTCTGTTCCCCAGTTAGCCATGAACAAAGATATATAGATTCAAGTTCGCTCGGCTTCCGGAGTGGAGACTCTTAGTTGTACCCAGACTTTGAAAAGGGTTCTAGCCTACTAGAGGAAACACTTCTTTCAGCAGGGCCCCGAACTTGCTCTACTGAGCACCTGATTTTGAGGTCTGAGCACTGTCCAACCGGGCCACTAAACTGGTCAGCAATGCCTTTGACCTCGGGTTTGTCTTAGCTCTGTCCAACTGGAGCCCAAACTATTCAGCAGAGCCTTCGACCAGTGTTGAGCCACAAGCCCCACCTCCCCCCCACCACCACGTCAAGGTGGTCCCCGTTGGAGGGGGGGGGGGTCGGGTAGGTGATAACTGTCAGAGTTTGCTCTACAGGGATAATTGGTCCAAGTGTTCACCAAGAAAATATTGCCCAGACTATCACATTCCCTCCAGACGCCTGGATCTGTCCCACAATGCATCTTGGTGAGAAGGATTCCATGGGTAAACGTCGCACACGAGCTCGTCCATCCACATGGTATAACAGAAAACGGGATTCGTTTAACCATACGACCCTCTTCCAGTCTTCTATGGTCCAATGTCGATGACTACGTGTCAACTGCAAGCATTGACGACAGCGAACGGCTTATGAGCATAGGCACACGAATGGGTCTGTGGCTTGGAAGACCCATCTCCAAGAGCTTACGATGAAATGTGTGTTCGGACACATTTGACCTTTTGCACAATAGAAATTATAGGTAATATTAGCTACAGTAGCCTTCTGGTTGCTGCGGACAAGACCAGATAGCCTCCGCTGACCTCTGGCATCAATGAGGCATGGCTAGCTGATGCCTTGTCAAAGCTCGAAGTGTCACCAGTTTCGGATCATCCTTGATAGGTACTAACTACTGAATAGTGTGAACAGGTTACCAACTGATTTGTAATTGTGCTAAATTGATGACTGAAAATGCAGAGTAATCGTCGTTTAACGCTCTCTGAACATGTATAACCATATATAAATTACCAGGAGCGTCATAATCGGTTCTACATATAATTGCAATGGCACAGTATGTTTAAAATTAAGGTAAAATGCTAATAATTACTCGGGAAGGAGAGCTATGCACCAATCCCCTGTGATGATGCATAGAACCGGCAAGGCCTAGCACCTAATGTCCGACCCCGCCTTCTCGTGGTGCAGACCGTTAGTACCTTTCAAAAGAGATACTCTCTTGTGGAAGTGAACGGAAGGGGAGGGCTGCCAGATTAGTGTGGCCTACTGATCTGGACAACTATGGCTACTTTTCTTTTTTTTCTACCCTGCTGAGGAGTGGTCAACCACACAGGGTCCTGGTGCTGACCATATAAACCCAATGGACTGGACAGATATATGGCTCTGAGCTTGATTATGGATCCTGATTTTGCTGCACTGGTGGGCTTCTGTGGAGGGAAAATCTTCCACTGTGTTTTCTGTTTGTTTGTGGGTTGACAGCCCCAAGTGAATAGATTCACAGGATATGTTTATCAGCTGGTGGATAATCCTGAGCAGAGGTCATCGCAGGCACCTGAACTCTTTGCTTCTATTGGCATCGTCAAATTCTACATTGGAGGAAGTCTTCCAGTGTAGATGGCTTCAGCCTTTAGTGGTGGGGGAACAGGTCTTTGCCCCATGTTTGCGATTAGGGGGCTGTTTGATATTGTCGGCATTCCCTCTCTCAATAAACATAGTTTCTTTAAACATCCTACTAACCATTTTCTCTCCATAGGTAGTTGGAATGTGAGGACTCTGCACAGAGCTTTTTCTCTTGATGTCCTCACACAACAATTCCACCATTATAATTTAGATATTCTCGGCTTGCAAGAGACCAGATGGACAGATAAAGGTCAGATTCTTAAAAATAATCTTAAATTTCTCTTTTCAGGGAAGGACGACAATAAGCATCACCAAGGCGTGGCTCTGCTTCTGAGCAGACACGCTAGTGATGCTCTTCTAGGATATGAGTGCATTAATGAAAGATTTCTTACAGCAAAATTTCAGACAAGCGTTAAAGACCTGAATGTTATCTGCTGTTATGCCCCCACTGAGGATGCCGATGAGGATGAGAAGGATAGGTTTTATGAACAACTTCAGGATATTTTGAATTCTGTCAAGAAAGGAGATATTACCCTTGTTCTTGGTGACTTCAATGCCAAAGTTGGTACTGACTCTGACCTTTGGGGAGGGGTTATTGGCCTTTTGGTATTGGTAGCTGCAATGGCAATGGGCAACGTCTCCTACAGGTAAGTAAACTCAATGGTTTCAGAATAACTAACACATATTACAAACACCGCGACATACATAAGTACACATGGGTTTCACCTGATGGGCTGCATAGGAATATGATTGATTATATATTAATTAACAGCAAATGGGCTAGTTCTGTTAGAAATACCAAGGCATATAGGGGAGCTGAAATTGGATCTGACCATTACCTAGTTAAAAGTGTCTTCCAACTTAAACTTAAAAAGTGTTGTGCTAGGGTTAAAAAATTTGCTTTTAATACTGAAGCTCTGAAAGACCCAGTTATAGCCAAAGCTTACCATGATAGGTTACTTAGTCATTATGACTGTCATGGTATGCTTACCACTGAAGTTGAGGAAGAATGGGATCATTTTAAACAGGCTTTTTTGGACACTAACAGTACTCTTTTAGGAAAAAAGGAGCAGAAGAGGCAGAATTATCTGAGTGATAAGGCACTTGAGCTTATTTCGGAAAGAAAGAACTGCAGGAATGTCTTTAATCAATACCCTACTACTCCTAATAGAAAGCATTACAGAGAACTTAATAAACGTGTAAAAGATCAGTTTGCTGCTGATAAGAATCTTTGGCTTGATGGTTTGGCTGACAAAGCCGAGGAAGCAGTTAGACAGCATAACAGCAGAGAGCTGTACTAGATAGTTAATGTTTTGTGTGGTAGAAAACGGACAGGTATACAGATATTGAAGGATAAACAAGGTAAGGTTATAGAAGGTGAGGATTCTGTCATGGCTAGGTGGGCTGAGCATTTCAGTGATGTTCTAAACAATGCAGTTAGTTCTATTCCCATTGTTTGCAATGATGATAAATGCATTGGTGGCTTTAATGTTGGCCCTATAACACAATCCGAAGTTATTTTGGCTGTTTCTAAACTTAAACTTCATAAATCCCCAGGGGTAGATGAAATTACTACAGAAATGCTTAGAGCTGGGAATGTTTCGGTTACCACTTGGATGACTGAAATTCTGAATATCTTTTATGATAAAGGCATGGTTCCTAAGGATTTTACCAGAGCTATTGTTATCCCTATTTTCAAAAAAGGTGATCGCAGTTCTTGTGATAACTATAGGGGTATCAGCCTACTCTCTGTTCCAGGTACAGTTCTTTCCATGATTGTGCTTAATAGAATTAAGAATCTGGTTGACAGTCAATTGCGTGATGAGCAATGTGGATTCAGAAGTGGTAGGGGATGTGTGGATCAGATATTTTCAGTTAGGCAGATTCTTGAGAAATGTTTAGAGTTTCAGAAACCTTTGGTTGCTAGCTTTGTTGATTTCAAAAAGGCTTTCGACTCTGTTGATCGTCATAATTTGTGGTTGATTGTGAAATCATATGGTATACCAAACAAGTTAGTTAACATAATGAAAGCTCTCTATAATAACACTGAGTCGTGTGTGAGAGTTGGTAAGGCTTGTAGCAATTGGTTTAGCATTACTTCTGGTGTTCGACAAGGGTGCATTTTGTCTCCTTTTCTCTTTAGTTTGGTTATTGATTATGTTATGCGAAATTCACTTCAAGGGAAAGATTTTGGCCTTAAATGGGCTGGAGATAGGAAAATTTCTGATTTAGATTATGCTGATGATTTAGCCCTTTTGGCAAATGATGTTGATGAGATGAACTCTTTCATTCGAGCTGTTGATGAGACTGGTAGTAGAGTAGGTTTGGTTATAAACAGAGAGAAAACTAAAGTGATGAAAATTGGTCAGGCAGGTTGTGATTCAGTTAATCTGAATGGTTGCAGTCTTGAGCAGGTGTCACAGTTTAATTATCTTTGGAGCTATGTAACAGATAATGGTGATGTGCGGCATGAGATTAACAGACGAATAGGGATTGCTGCCAGGACTTTTAAGAATCTATGGAGAGTGTGGAGAAATAGGCGTATACACCTAAAGACTAAAATTAGACTGTATAATAGTTTGGTTCTTTCTAGGGTTAGTTATGGTAGTGAAACGTGGACACTTTGTAAACAAGATAACAGGAAACTAGATGCTTTTGATTCCAGATGCTTACGCAGTATCTTTGGCATTAGGTGGTTCAACTTTGTAACTAATGATGAGGTTAGGCAAAGGAGTTTGCAACCTCCTTTAAGCAGCATATTGTGCAGAGAGAGACTCCGTTGGTTTGGCCATGTTGCCCGTATGAATAATTATAGATTGGCGAATAGGGTTATGAACAGTGTGCCTAAAGGCCTCAGAAAGAAGGGAGACCTAGGATGCGGTGGGCAGACAATGTCAAACAGGACCTTGTTAGAATTGGTGTGCAGTGGCCAGATACAGTAGATGTAGCTCAGGATAGACTTGCTTGGAGAACTAAATTGCACGTTCTGGTTGGACCTCCGTAGCCCATTGCTGCTTGAGGATGATGATCATGATGATGATATATTAACAAAAATAAAATCATTTCCTTCACATATTTTTCCTGATAAATGCTGTCAATAACTGATCGTTTTTTATACCATTGATAATATAATCATGATATAAATTGTTATGAAAATCTAGTGTGTTATATTAAAAGGAAAAAAAAACACGCAAAAATTCTTCAGAACAATTTTATTGACAAATGTGAACTACAAATTAATGATATACTGTAATATCTTTAACTGTAACAATTGCAGTTATGATTTAATTGAAATACTTTTTCTTAGTAATTAGTCTGAATTTATAGGACATGGATACAACCTTTCGATGGAATACATATTCAAAAACTAGCAGGAAAAGCGCATCTAAACTTTACAAACTACAATTTACTGCAAGCACAATACACATTTTGGTTTACAAAGCTACCTGTAAATATATGACTTAAGATTTGATAATACATCGCTCAACTAACCTCCCAAATGTAAAGAAAATAGTCTCTAATCAATCTTCGATTGTTAAAAATATAATTCTATGCAGCCTGGTAAAGAAATATTAAATCATTTAGGTATACATCTTTCCAGATATAAGCCAGTGGTGTAAAACCACTAAACTAACAGACTGCCTTTTTTCCACTAATAGAACTTATTAGTTTAGTGGTCTTAGAACACTGTGGCCTGTACCTGGAGAGATATGGTTAAAATCCCACATGCCAACAAAACTATTAATTTCAAAGCAAACATTGGAGTTCAACTCTGTGGATACTATTATTGAGTGTAGACAACTTTTTTTTTTGGCATTAAGACATTTTTTCTTATTACCCAAATTCTCTAACAAACAATCATTTTTAAAAAAATATATATTTGTTGAACACCAAATAATCATTTCTAGAGTTTTTCCAATACAGTGGCCAAATTCACAACTTGTATGATAATCAAGTAATTCTGCATCACATAAAAGACTGGTTGTGATTAAAGTAACATTTCTTTGATTTGCCATTTCCATAAATTCTTGTTTAAATTCAGTACACAATCTTGTCATAGTAATGTAATTTAGTAATACAACATTAATTACTATCTCATTTGAGCAAATAAAAATGCCTCTATCAAATTTTTGTAAATACTTAAATTTTACATCCAATTCTACTTTTTTATCAGGTAATAGTAAATGTTTACAATGATCACATTTCAAACTTTTCAAAACTGAAAATACACAATAACCTGCTATATATGCAATTACAAGAAGAGAGTTATCACAATCAGACAAATCTGAAGGAAGCACTGTAATGTTAAATTTTAAGCTAATAGACATAAAATTCATTTCCTTAAAATCATCTTTAAAATCCAAATCGGTTATTTTAATTTTACCACTTGACTTAGTGGGAAGTTTCAACAGTGACTGCACTCTTAATTTTGTTTCACATTCAAATAATTGACATACTTATATTATATTGGCTTCCAGCTAACTGCCTGTAGAGGCTGAAACGACTCACTAAATTACCAGTTTGAAACGACTCTCTAAATTTTCAGTTTGAACAGTTTGATATACCAGGTAAATTATATTTTGACTTCAGAGGTACAACATGAAGCAATTTCCAGCAATGAATATGTACTAAGTCTTAACGCAGAATGGGTTTCTTTCTTTAGTATACCAGTTGTGCAACTCATCTGTTCCCATTTATCTAGTCAACAATAAAGTAAAATAAATACCCCCTCAAGCAGCTGCTTGCCACAGAGGTCTGACAGGAGCTCGTTAGTTTATATACCATAGTAGAAGGTCTGAGAGGATGTCAGGACCTCAGCAGAAAAATGACGCATACATTTAGTCAAGAATTCAGAAATGAGAATTTTTCATCTGACTCTGAACACGCTAATGGCATTTTGTGTTTGTTATTCAAGCGTTCACCTTTAAAAGGTGATTTTACATTTACAATATGCCACCATGTTAAAATAATCTTAATGAAATCTGATGTATCATGGTAATGTAACAATTTGTGCTTTTCTCCTATTTCTAAAAGTCCGTTAACTAGAAAGTCATTAAAAATATTTAAGACTAATTTAACCTTTTTGTCTCTCAAGGTTACTTGGGTTCAAGGCTTAAGATTAAATCCATATTTTAACAATGAATTTGCTTCAATTTTATGCAGTTCTTTAAGGGTTGATAAGGATGCAATTTTGAACGATGAAATACTATATCCATTATTTACAAAATGTGGATAGTACATACATTTTTCAAAATGTTTTTGATTTAGCCAGTTATTTCTGATACACTTCAACAAATGAACTGGATCAGTAAGAAAAAAAATAAAGATGTTGATTTATCTGATGGATGAGGACATACAATTTGAACTTTAGGGGTAGAAAGACATAATGACATACTCTTACGATTGATAGAATTATTGTGAGCTGCCATACATATCATAAAAAAATCAATTTCTTCCAAATCAATGATTTTTTTAAATAATACTGTAAATAATATCGGCATTTATTGCTTTGGCTGGTAATATATGAACTACATCTTTAGAGTTGGAAAGCAAACTAGTTATAAATAATAGTGCCCATGGGCACTGGTTGCCATGTTTTGTGTGTCAAATGACAGACCAACAAGGTTATCACATTCGAAATCTAAATACTGTTTGAGATGAATTTCATCAAGCATTAAAATCACTTTTTTTTATCTGTATCACTCAAAAAAGAATATTTTTGCCTGACATATAATAAAAAATATGAATCTATTTTATAGCAGGATTGACATTAAACCGAAGACAAATGCGTCGAAATTATTAGGATGTGGTAATCTAATGTTTCCACTCTCTCTAACAAAATTATATGCATGAGGAGCCATGCTACAAAAAGTGATGCAAAGATCATCATATCTGATGAATACCTTTAACCACACTTATTTAACCCTAATAGTATCAACTGTTCTCAATGAATTTTAAATGATTATTACTTTCATCAGATGTGCAAAGTACTTTCAAAATATTACACATTAATCAATACTATGTCTAATATTACTTTCAGGAATTTTAACCCTTATTAAACAATTTAAAAGATCATTTAAAACATCAATATGACTGATGTTTCAGAAGAAAAGTATATTTTCCAACTTTGGATTGCTCATTATCTTTTTCGTATGCTCTCACCATAAGCTCAGAATTAACAACATAAAAGTTTACTATAGGAACTGGAGTTTTGATGGAAGGCTATCAGGAATTAATCTGGGGACTTTCAATTGCACAGTAACCATCTTACCAGTTTACTCATCGAATGCACTGAACATCTTTGAAAATCACTCTCTTTGAAGTGTAATTCACAAACCTAGAGAGAACGATGAACACCATTAAGTGTGTTGTGCTTTATATGTTAAATTTTTTTTGTCTGATTGTTACTGATCAATTAAGCTTAATTTACAACCCTGTTGTGTTATTCCAGTTATATATGCTTTATAAAAATAGTAAGAAAAGTAAAAATTATTGTAAATGGTCAAAAGTCCAAATATGTCAACAAATCAAGTTTGTCTGTGTTTCGAGAGATGCAAACTTGAATTATATTGTTCAAGTGAGTAGAATAATTGCAAAAGGTATTGAACGCATTAAAATATATCTCGAATTACAAATATAAGGCAATGATAAATTTGTATTATGCATTAGTTAATTCCTACAGTATTTATGATATCTGTTTAATGAAATACCAATACTAGAAATTTTCTATATCTTGCAGAAACCTAATTTGAGACATATTTTACATTTGACTTATAATGATCCAATAAAACATTTCGTTGGCAATAATAATTTGCCTTTTTCAACTCTATGATTTTTGTACATAAACAATTCTGTTATGTTATGTATATTTGTAGGTGAAATGATCAATTACTATATAATTTATGTTACACAGGCATTCATTATTTATTCATAATGCACAAATTTTACCGATGACTATGGCATTCAAACATTAAGTAATGAATAGTATATAACCTGTTCTCTTGAAAATGATTAAAACTAATACATTAAAACTCTGAGGAAAATGTGAAAATCAGATTTACACAAACCTGAGACACTTTCAAGTAAAAGTTAAGAGATATGGGTTTCTAGATGCATAGTTTATTCCTGATATTTCCCAAGGTCATCCAAACTATTAATGAGTGACTAATGCTCTGTACTCTATTTATATATATGTGTTGTTTTGTGATCACTATTTCTTAAACCTTATTTCACATAACTATATAAAAATCTCATATTCAATACCCTCCCTCAGCAAAAACAACCACGATGCAAATAGAAAAAGATAAATAAACAACTAATTGTGACTAAACGTATAGCAGTTA
Organism: Ryuthela nishihirai; assembly: GCA_038380435.1. Lineage (NCBI taxonomy): Eukaryota > Metazoa > Arthropoda > Arachnida > Araneae > Heptathelidae > Ryuthela > Ryuthela nishihirai. Next base: position 37,124,019 of record JAWZYU010000034.1, on the reverse strand, counting down.
AGTTATATGAATGTATGGCACAATATACTCTTCACAATTGTCATTCAAACCATTTTATACACTCTTGCCAAATATTGCAATTTTGCTACTATTTCAGCAATCTCAAAATTTTATCACAAATATACTTGCTATTATAAAAAGGCGAAAAAAAATTGACATACCTTGCTAAATTTTGTTACTGTGAAGTTTTCTCTTCTTATTGCTAGAAGCCATTTTCTGCACAACTCTTCATCCTGGGGAAAACTGTAAACGTGCACATTTCTTGAACTTTCATAGTTTCCTCTACAGCCAGGAACATAACAAGGATGAAGCATTTCTTAAAAAACTATGATTCACAAGAAAAAACTTAATCACAGAAAAATAAAGCGATACTTCGAAAACAACACAACATTAAAAAATCCCGCCAACAAACATACAAGTAGCTATGGGGTGTCAAGATGCTAGATCCACGAATGCTGACGTCAGAAGATATGACGTCATCAGTGAAATAGCCTTGAGTCTCGACGGTTACGGTGACAGTCGGAAGTTCGGAGTTGCGCATGTGTAACTCCTAACTCTTGGAAACGAGCGCTGCGATGCCAAAAAAGAAATAAAAATCCCCAAAATGATAAATATAAGGTAAATTAAGCAAAACTGGTTAAGGTAAAGTAAAAGTGAATGAGGGGCATAACAAATGGAAAAATCTGACTAAAGATAAAAATCATAATTAAATCTATTTAAATCTGGATTTTTAAACAATATTCGTTAAGTATTTAAAGAGTTATGGAAGCTAGAATATATCATGATAAATTATGTTCCTTGTCGATGGAAATCTATGAAGTGCTATAACTATTAAAATATGCATTTAATGTAAAAATACAACAGAAGGTAAATTAAAGATCATAATCAAATTTATTTAAAATCTTCATTTTTAACGAAATTCATGCAATTTAATGGAAGAATATGACTGAAGATAAATATAAGATCATAATCAAAATTATTAAAATTTCTATTTTAAAATATATTCTGTATTTAAGCCTATATTAAAGTTTGGATATTTCACAACAAGGTTCCTGCTTTTTACTCCAAAGAGACTTTTTTTTGTGTTGTTTAGTTTTGTCCTTGTTGTTTGTTTTTGGTGTTGTTTATTTACATTTTTTCTTATATAAGAGATTCGACTTATCACAGTTTACTCTGAACATTAGAAACTTAATTAAACAATGATAAAACTTTGAAATACTATGCAGGGGAGGGGAATTCAGCCCCTATTTTATGAAAAAGATGGTGCAGGTTTCATTTGATATGTAATTTGTTATTATTAACTTTAAGTGGAATTAAACAACTGTGTTTAAAAGCGTAAACAAACGAAAAACTAAAAGCGGAAAAAAGTATTCTTTTATATATATATATTAAACATCAGTTCGTCAGACTTTGGCATTCTGTAATTACCGACGTACTTCACGGATAGGCCCCAAATTTCGTACGCGGGTTCCCCCTGTCCGATCCCATTTTTGGTTAGAAAATCAGGTCCCTAGCTGCAATGGAATTACCTTCCAAGAAAAAAAATTATCGATTTAACAATATTCGGCGAAATAATTCCTTTTTTGTACATGAAACAATTACGATTTTGTTGAGCAATATTCGTATAAAGCATTCGGATATATTGCAACTGACGTGCAGCGTGCGGCTTAATAATAATAATAAGGCACTATAACTTTACTTTCACAGTTAGGGAGCAAATTATGTCAACAGTAAATTTTACAGCGATTTTCGTTTCCCTTAGGAATAGCATTGTAAATATTTTTGGTTCTAGGAAGCCTCCTTTTGGGACTTTCGACCTGAAATTTGGCACTGCATTCCGGACCACAACCAGAAGCGTTCTCTGAAAATTTGGAACGTGTACGTTGATTTCTCGATGACTTATGGCTGCCACAGGCAGACGCACAGACAGACAGACAGACACCTTCTTTTACTATATAGATTACGGAATACGAAATTACCAAACTTATTATGATTTTTCTTCCTAAAAATGCTTTCCGATTAAAAATGTTAACAGCATATAAGTTACAAACATAAATATATTATATTTTTCTTCCCAGGGTTCTTTACATTAATGAAATTTGAAGTTCTTCCTCGCTACTTTAACACGAAAACAACTGAATAGAACACAGGAGGGGAATTTTCGGGCAATTGTGCAGGCCGAGTTTGACATGCCTTAATATATATTTAATTTAATGGCGGTTTGGCAACATAAATGCAGCCCTTTACTTAAATCGGCTGAATTGTCGTAACCATGATGGGATAGAGTGAAATGAAAATAAAGATCGAATTAAGTTAAAAATAATTATGCTGAGTTTATTTTTATAATATAAAATTTCAAATACAGTAACATGTAAACTTATATCACATAGTACATCGGTAATTATTCATATATTTTTTGGTTGTACGGATTTAAATGTTTTTTGTACTAAAATATTATGGAAAGGAATGTCATATAGGCTGTTGGTTTCATAAATATGAATATTTTTGTATTATTTTTTCTAGAATAGTACAAAGAAGTACCATAATATTGTATTTAATTTGTATAATGACAAGTACATGTAGTATGGTACCCCATTTACTTCTGAAGCAGTTTAAAGCTACTGTTTTAAACTGTAAACATAAAGTAAAGTAACAGCTACGGTGATCATTTATTTAAGAGGATAGCCCTTTATTTCACTGCTCAGTCCTTTAGATTTATTTTTTTCTAAAATGGCCATTTTGTCCTTTATTTTGTGATAATATAGATTATTATCGGTTTTTAGCTGTAAATACTAAAAAAATTTTAGATTTAGAAAAAAAAAAAACATTGATGCCAACATATTTAAAAGTGCAATTCATAAATTTTACCAAACCTGCATTGATTATTTAAATAACTGGGATAGCTCTTTCGTGGAAATGGAAGTATTTGAATGGGTTCTACTATAAGAAATCTCTGTGGTCGAAGATCGAGGAAAGCGTTTTGTTCGTTTCCATCACTGGAACTTAAATATCAATGACGGCGAACTAGTTGATGAAGTTTCCTGTATTAAAAGTTATGTCAGTGAAAAGATCGAAGAATGGCGACAAAATGACGTGTTCTGCCAATGTAGATGAGTTGAAATTTTTTAAATATTTCACAATAAAATACGTATCTTTTAAAAACATTTTAGAAATCGTTGAATTTTTCTTATGTCTCCCTGGATCTAATGCCCCCACTGAACGAGTATTTTCATTAGTGAATGATACGTGTACCAGTGAAAAAACCCAATTAAAAAACGAAACATTGAAGCATTTATACCAAATGCAACTTTGACATGAATTGTATACAGTTTTATGAATTTTTAAAACACAAACCTGATTTATTAAAAAAAAGTTAATTCTTGTGAAAAGTATCAAAATATTTTATAATAAATGTTATAAAGCTTTTTAGTTGTAGTGAAACAAATAAACGCAACCTACTTTTTTTTTATTATGAAAATTTCTGATTTGTTCTTTATTTTTCTCCAAAAAATATGGTAACTGTAAACATAGTAGATGTTCTGTTTACACGGGACTCGTGAAATAGCTGAAAATATTAAGTTTTGCCGGGTTGCTAGAATAGTATAAAACATGCACAGTGGCCTTGCCGGATGTTCAACTGGTGCAACCCTAACTGGGCGGAAATAAACAAATCAACTTTAAGAAATTAAAAAACCAATCACCCAAAATAGGTCCAAATTAAACAAACTGAAATGTTATGAAAAAAAATTTCGACCAATGTGCCGTCCCGTGGCCGAGTGGTTAGCACGCTTGGCTACTGATCTAAGGGACCTAGGGTTCGAGCCCCGGATTAGGCATGGATGTGTGTGTCGTTTTTCTGCTGAGGTCCTGCCATCCTCTCAGATCTCCTACTGTGGTATATAAACTGACAGGCTCCTGTCAGACCTCTGTGGCAAGCAGCTGCTTGAGGGGGTATATGAACCCATCAATTTTAATAAAACTATTTTAATAAAACTTTTTTTTACAGTGATAGAGTAAAAAAATAGATCTGACTGAAATTGAGGCTTAATTTTGGAAAACCTGATTGATAAAAACAATTAAATTATATATTAATTGAAAGTCGTTTTCTATCTAAATAATATAATATTTACATGAAACATGATTTTTATTTCTTTACATTTTGTTTCAGTAAGGTATAACTGAAATCACAGCTCTGTGTTATACAAGGTGATTTCAAACAGAAAAGGGAGTAAAACAGGAAATAAAAACAGGTTGGTTCTTCATAATTCCAAAATCCTCTGTTTTTAAAAATAGTGCTTTTTTGTTAATTTTCAGGAGAATTTCGAAACTCTGAAGAAAAATTTGTTGATCATAGTTCAAAAGAAACTTGTGAGCTTAAATCAGCTACTGCTTCAGCATAGAGGAAGGTTAATAAATAAATGGGCAATTCCTTTTATTGAGTCTAAGAAATGACCAGATGGCTTTAACAAGTTATTTGCATTGTTGTTTAATAAAACATTCATCAAGCAAAAAAAGTATTATTTTACAAACTTGAATTATGTATTATTATCAGATATATGAAGGAAAATTTTCGAACGGAAAATTAAAAAAAAACGAAGTTTCATGTTTTGTATTAAAAATTGAGATAGGTGTCATTGGTCTTTCATTTTGGATTCTGTCAACTTATGTACAAAACATGGGCCCTGGAAGGGTTAAGCAGGGAACATCTGTGGGTCTGTCAATTTATTTCTCTGACTTAATCTGTTTGCTGCAGGTAGGTGTAATAGGTGTGTCACACCTGAGCCCCCACAGTAAAGGAGGGTATCTGAAGTAGATGAATTTTTTTTTGTTAAAAATAACATGTATTGGCAGATGGTTCATAGAAGAATTGAAATCACTTTTTGCTTATTCCTAATAAATTATTTTATTCTTAAAAATTTAAAAAATCATAACGCATTATAAAAAAGAATGATAATAATATGTTTAATTTTTGCTATTTAAATATGTTTTGACAGTCTTTGTAGCATATCATGTTATGCATGTTCTACCATGCTTCCAATCAGTGCCCAGAAGCAAACCTGAACTTGCTTCTGAAGTGTGGCTGGAGAGGAAGATGTGGGTGACCAATGGTGGCAAAATAAGCAAAATTTGAACTCCCTCTGTCTGTCGTGGAATTCACAAAATATTTATCTCATGGAATTCACAAAATATTTATCTGAAAAAATTTAGTTTTGCCATGAGTGGGATTCAAATGCATGGCTCCCAGTAACATGCCAGATATGGAAACTGTTACATCATCAGTAGTTATCATGCCTGACATGTTATTGGAAGACATGGGTTTGAATCCCACTCACAACAAAAAAGAATTTTTTTCAGTTAAATATTTCATGAGTCACATGTCTACAAGACATTTCCTGTAATACTTGACTATTGTTATGGAATATTTCATTCCATAACAGTTAAAAAACAAAAACAGAAATTGTTTTCGGAAAGAACAGAATGTTGAATTCAAGTGATCGATGATGCTACAATGATAATATACATTTTACACAATAATTAAAAGTATTGCAACTAGGAATTTAATTTCAAAAAATAAAAATATTATTATGGCATAGAACTTTTTATATCCTCCATTTTCAAAATTCCATGCCTAGCTCTAGAGCTCACTGACCTCCTCTGATAGCACACATCCAATAAAGTAAAAAGTGAAACATATTATTATTGTTAAAAAATTTATCTTCATATATATATAGTATCTGAATATCTACACCTGACACACAAAATAAATTTTGAACCTATGGAGCAAATATGAAAAATATAAAAAAATGCTTTTGTGTGTACAAAAAAATATGAAGAAAAAAACTAAGATATAAAATGAATTTACTGAAAATAGCTGCTTGAGGGGGTATTTATTTTTTCTATTATGAACTTATATAATTTGCACTTGACATGAATCAGTGATTTTGTATTGCACTTGACATGAATCAATGACTTTGTATTACACTTGATGTGAATCAGTTTGTAAATTTGTTAAAATGATTGTTCCACCTGATTTTACTAAGTTGGTAGCTAATCATTACAAGTTATGTATCATACAAAAGTTGTGATATGGTTAGTATCATAGGCTATAAAAATATTAACCCCCCCCAAGGTTTAAGGTATAAGATTATGCTGAAATTACCCCCCCAATGAGGGTGAAATCAACCTCAAAATAGCCCCCCCCCCCTCATCCTTTCCTTTAAAAAAATAGAAATGTATAAATGATTCCTTCACTACACCTTTCAAATGTGAGGTCCAAGCACAGTGTGTCAAATGGAAGTTTGTGATGTGGAGAGTAGGGTATAAAAATATAACCCCATGAAAAATGAGAAATATAAAATAAATTGTTCTGCTCTATTTTCAAAATGCAAGAGCTAAGTGTAACAAATTATGTATCAAATGAAAGTTTGTGAAATGAAGAGTATCATAGGCTCTAAAACATTTATGCCTGTCCTTCCCCCTCTAAAAAAGGAGCTTTTAGACTAATTGCTTAATTCTACGATTCTTCCATTAAAAATCACTAGTGATTCAATTTTCAATCATTTCAAATTAATTGTTATTTATAATTGCAGTACACATTTGAAAAAGCAGTAAAAAATAATGCCAGAAGCACCAGAGTTTAAAAAAAAATCTTTAAAATTTAAAAGTCTGTTAAAATGTTGACTGAAAGCACTGTGCATAGCTCCTAGGTGGTGCAACTTCAGTTGTAATAAAAATCAGTATCTTATGTTAAAAGTTTGGAAAACACTACAACTTTACTAGAGCACTAAGTAGGTTAGAATGTCAGAAATCAAAAACCAATCGATAATCTATAGCATGGATAATCTATTATGGTAAGGCAGAATAAAGGTATAAACTAATCATTGCTACTAGATGCTATTTACTGTGATTCAACACGTGCATACAATCACTGCAGGCTCAATAGATTTTTTAACTACTTTATCATAATTTTTTGTGCAGAATCAGCAGGCAAATATATATATCACAGATTGAAATGTTATCAATTCAAAATTTGATTAAAAAAAAAGTGGTGATTCCTGTTCGGAAAAAAAAAAATTACTATCCTGCATTACAGAATGGTAGATAGACTTTGGGCCACTAGAAATGGAAGAGTGAAAATGATATACCCAGCTTGGACATCCAAAGGTCTAAGTTTCTTTAGATAGAAGATTTCTTTTGGTTTCAAGAATAACTTCTTTAAAATAATCTGATTTTTCTTCAACTTTTTGAATAGGTATTCATTTGTAAGCAAACCATGACTAAGTAATGTGTCATGTTAGGCTTTGGCTATTTCTGGGTCTATTTGCCCATTTGGTGTTAATACATAATCATTTATATTCCTATGCAACCTCTCGGGGAAAACTTGGGTACATTTGATTGTTACACTAATCATTGTAAATACACCTAAAGTCTTAGGCTTTAACCTTTCATAATTACTCTCAACGTAAGTACTAATTTTCATGAGACAGGAGACAGTTAATTATCTTATGGTTACATACACTTTATAATTACTAATGTGAGAAGAGAGATGTTTTACCGTTTCTTTCTTCTAAGTAGCTGTTAAAGTCCTTGGGTAGAAGTTTTGTGTTATTTTTTCTAAGTTGATGTTTTATGGCTCGGAAGTATTACAGGCTGATACACTCCAAAACTTTTTTTTTTAAGACTCGCTGTTGATGGGCACTGTGGTCTATCCTCATTTTGAGACTCTCAGTCCTGATTTCATATACTTCATTGATGACTTAGTGCTGCTGTTCACTCACTTATACATCTCTGCTTCTACTATTCCACCGTCAAATTGCTGTTACTTAATAACTCTTTGACGCCCAAAACATAACAAACTCAAATATGAACTTACCCCCCTGTTAAAAGAGTTTCATTTCACTGTAACATAGGAATATCAAAAGTGAACACAGGAATTAAAACATATGACCACTGCAACAACTCAGGCTTCTTCAGGCAATGTGTTTATTACGTCATTTCATTGAAGTTGTTCTTCTGAGCCATCGAACATCAACTTAGAAGAAATAACATGAAACTTCTACCCAAGGACTTTAACAGCTACTTGGAAGAAAGAAACGATAAAACATCTCTCTTCTCACTTTAGTAATTATAAAGTGTATGTAACCATAAGATAATTAACTGTCTCCTGTCTCATGAAAATGAATACTTAGGTTGAGAGTAATTATGAAAGTTTAAAGCTTAAGACTTTAGACATATTTACAATGATTATGTGTAATAATCAAATGTAACAACTTGCCATTGTGCTTTTAATACGAATTTTAAAACCTGTGTATTTATAAATATCTGAATGTTTGTACTAAGTGTTATTCTCAAATCATTAATATATTTACTTGTACCAAACTTCCCCATTAGCATTGCATCTGCTATTTGGAAAGGACCTATTACTTCTGCCCAAATATCAGAGTCAATGCCAACTTTGACATTGACGTCACTCAGCATAAGAATAACATCTTGACAATTCAAAATATCCAAGGCCTGAATCTTCTCACACTGTTATGCACACAATATGTTAGGAATGGCATCTATGGTTAAAGTTTGTGCAAAATCACTGCTGTTGCATACAACTTTTAACCATTAGATGAGTTACCATTCAGATGCTATTGTGTTGAGTAATCTGGTGTTGCCTATTTAGGTAATTTTTTTTTGATTATTTTGCTTAATAGAATTAAGAATTTGATGAACAGTATGGGTTCAAAACTGGTAGAGTATATATGGCACATAATTAATCACATTTGGCATTACAACTGGAAGATATAAGTGGAAAAGTCACTTACAAATATCTCTTCTTTCAGATGAAGGACAGGGATAAATCTTTTATAGCATACACTTGTAACTTGTACAACATTGTTCATCAGTTGAAGATTTAATCACACCATACAAGAATGTGACTGAAGAATCTGTCACCAACCATTATGCACCATTTATTCTATGCTTTGTACATTTGCCTGTGACATGTGGTAACTTAAACATTTGTAATGCTATTACCTTGTATTAGCACTTTGTTCATCTCCCTCAGTGCTTTGTACAAAGACACGTGCTGAATTTGATTGAAATTGAGATTAGTGGCTATAGCATTACAAAATTTTATGTATATGTTTCCTGGAAAGCTCAAAGAGAAAAAAGTGAAAAGTTATATTTTTTAGTAGGAATTGCACTATGAGATCTGTATATGGTTGATTTCCACTACCCTATATATGCACATTTTTTTTCTGTAGGTGACAAGTAGTTTAGTTTTTAATAAATAGAATTAATATGTACAATATCAATGTGGATTTGTTTTTTTAAAACAAATTTTACTTGCCTAAAGCATTTGAGTGCAGTTTACAGAGGTGATGGTTTAATTAATTGGTCAAAGATCTTGTCAAGTGTTCGATTCAGAGTATTTTTTGACTTATGTGAAGGAATTGTAATTGGCAGCATGTGGTTTGACAGAGCATAATAATAGGCTCAGGCTTGTAAATTCTTGTGGTTTCTGTAGAGGTGGTTACTGGTTTAAATCTGCCGCTGAAGAAACCACAAGAATTTATAAGCCTGAGCCTATTACCATGTTCTGACAAACCAGATGCTGCCAATTACAATTCTTTCATATATGTGAGGATTTCTACTTTCTAAATGTACCTTGGCAATTCCCACATATAATATTGCGGAGGGTGAAGATTGCGTATGTCATGGCTAGTTATTAATTATTTTCCTCCACTTTTGTTCTTTAATAGGCTGCAGATAACAAAGATAATCTTACACCAAAAAATCAAGTACTTTGCTGTTGAGGTATTTACAGATTTTTATACATATTTACAAATAGCTCAACTGACTATTTTCTGCTGCATCACTGCACCTTTACTACACAAGGAGAGGTCTTTTACTGCTGAGCAGTTTCATAACAGATTCAATTCCAAAGGAGAAATTAATCTGAGAGTTTAACTTATTTCTTCTCAAGAGCAATCTCCACAGCTCATCATTTTTCTGCCTAGATCCGGTAGAAGCCTTCTCCTTTTTCCCAACATTGACAATTTCTGTCACATGTTCATACTCCAACCCCAAACCTCTAGTGCTGCTCTTCTCACATTCTCATGGTATTTTCTCATACAGCCTCCTCATTCCAACTCACCCCCCCCCCCCCCTTCAGGGTTTCAAGTTAAGGGATGGTGTCCAAGCTGCAACATTGGCTGGATAGTGCGAACCAAGGTCACTCTTTGATATCCTCCCCCTATGGCCTATATTGTCATGGTACAATGATGAGCCTGTACGCAAGTGATATAAGGAAAATTACTTAAGAAACAAATATATTACTATTTACATAATTACAATGGATGTTGGTGAAGGGGAAGTGATACCCTAACTTCACAACATAAGTAAAAAAACTAACTCTGAATCAAACACTCGACAAATCTTTGACCAGTCAATTAATAAGCCAGCACCCTATTAACTAAGTGAACTCAAATGCTTTATAATAATATATATAAATATTTATTTGATTTTGATTTAATATATATATAAATATTTATTTGATTTTGATTATGCGATTTATTGTATTGAGAGCCATACCAAGTAAAAAACAAATCCACATTAAAATTGTGGAATTTACAGTGAGAGTGCAGATATAAATGATATTTAATTGATATGACAATTTGTTTTAAGATCCTTATTATTGTTTCTAATTTTTTTCTATTTCAAAATTATAATTTGCTTTTGCATTTTGAAATGTTAATGAAAATAAGTTTTATTAATTTCTCTTAGCATGAATTTTAACTAAAAGTTCGAAGTAAATGGAAGTACAGTTCATTATTATATTTTTTGCTTCCATCTTAACCATTATTTCAGCACATCAGCGTAAGTTACTTTTTTGTATTTTTACTACTCTTTGAAATAAAATGGTTAAAATGATCAGAAGTCTATTTCTAATTTTAGTAATTAACTTTTATGAGATTATTAAGTTAATAATTCAGTATGGAAAAATGTTTGGTTAACTGTATTGATATTTATGATGTGTATTTTTCTCTTCAGCTAATAATATGTACATAAAAACAATATTTTTTATGAATATATATACAAAGGAAACAGAGCAACAAAAATGCAGTCAATAGCTTGTCAGTTTTGAATGGAATTCAAAATTCTTTGAAATGGAATTATTGTAAATTTTTTATATGTATTTTGCAATAGAATATATGATAACAATACTTAGTATACTCAAACATATTTAGTAATCTGTGATCTGGAAGCATCCATGGCTCATACTATTTAAGAAATGTTAAAAAATTGAAAGCTGCTACATATATCTATTATGTGTATATATATCTATACAGGCCTGGGGTAGTTCAGTTAGTAGTGTGCCAGGCTTGTAATCTGCAATTCCCAGGTTTGAGTCCTGCCTGGGACTGTATTGAGATTTATCGTTTTAAAACTCCTCACCTTGCCCTCAGTCAGTAAGAAAACCAACAGGCTTGGAAAGGCCACTGTTTCGTTGGATGAAATTTTAAGCCATGGCCCCATGTGTGGTAGAGCGATACCTTGTGCATGTTAAAAAACGTGCTGGAATGCCCTGATGGGAAGCTACCATCTGTCTCCCAACAGCTATACAGTGGGTCCACCTCCCCCAACCTTCTCTGAGCCCTTGGGGGTCCTTGTGAGATAAAACAACCCAACCCAACTTTATACAGGCCTATCCAACCTGTGGTTCATAAAACAAATCAATGTACTAAATCTGGCTCATTTCTTCCAATTTTTTTACTGAAACATTTTCAGGAGCATAACTAAACAATTTTGCCAATTCATATTCATTAAAAATGTATATATTTTTTTCTTTAATCAAAATATTTTCTTGATTTTCTAGAAATATATATATTTTTAAAATTCATTGCTCATTAGAAATGTATGTTTTCATTTCTAAATAGAGAATTTTTCCTGTGACTCTTTAAATATAGTTTTTTTATAATGGCTCTTCAGTAAGTTTGGGTTGGATGGACCTGATCTATTTGTTTGGATGCTTGAACTAGGTTACACTGGACAGGAGGTGACTTCCTGTAACATATGCTTCAGGTGGTTCTTTCTGTATCTCAGTATAAATTCATGCAAAATATCAATTATTAATCAATTGATGCTCTATATGTATTGGTCATTAGTTATTAATTGTAGAAATTTTATTAATATAAAGTATGCATGACACAAGTCAGCACTTTCTGTGTGGCATGACAAGTACCATCACTACTGGCAGTCTAGTCACACTCTCAAAAAAAAAAAGCACAGAAGGGTGCATAATGCCATTTTCTTCTACTACCTCTGTAGTGTTAATTTATGCAATACATCAAATAATCAGTTATTAATTGGTCAATTATTATTTAATCAAATCAGCTGTTCCATCTTCATTGTTCATGGTGAAACTCTTCTAAATACCCTAGTAGGAGTAAAATTTAATCCAGTACTTAAAAACATTGAAATACTGTAGCACCAAAATATGCTTGAAATGTCCAATGATAAAAAATGTACAGGTATTGTACTAATAGTGTTTTAATTGCCATTGATATTACTGAGATTTATCTCTGCGAAACTACTCGCTCTGCCCTAAGTCAATAGGGAACACCAATGGGCTTGTAAAAGCTATTGTCCATTGGATGGATTATGGCCCCATGTGCAGGAGAGCCATACCATGCATGTTAAAGAACATGCTGGATGTCCTTGACAGGAGGCTAACAGCTGTCCAGTTGGTCTCCTCCTAACATGGGGCGGGGGTGGCTCAGTCGGTAGCGCGCCAGGCTCGTAATCTGTAGTTCCCAGGTTCGAATCCCAGCTGGGTCAGCGTTGAGATTTATCTGCGCAAAATTCCCCGCCCTGCCCACGGTCAGTAGGGGACACCGATGGGCTTGGAAAGGCCGCCGTCCGTCGGATGGGACGTTAAGCCGTGGCCCCGTGTGCGGGAGAGCCATACCCTGTGCACGTTAAAGAACACGCTGGATGGCCTTGACGGGAGGCTACCATCTGTCTCCCAACAGCTGTTCCAGTGGGTCCCCTCCCCCAACCTTCTCTGAGCCTTCGGGGTCCATGTGACCTGGCCATTTAGCCCATGGTGTGCAAAAAAGTGCCGCTCAGAGGTAAAACAACCCAACAACCTCCTAACATTCTCTGAGCCCTTGGGGTCCTTGTGGTGGCCATTTAGCCCTTTGTGTGCAAAAAAGTGCCCCTCAGACGTAAAATAACCTCAATCCCAGCCATTAATTTTATTATTTCTCATTCACTGCCATTAATATTATGATATATAAGTAAGAAAACGAAATATTTAAATATGGTACTATACAGTGTGTTTTTACTTGCTGATAAAAAAAATAAAAGGACCTGTAGTTCAGGAAAACCTGTGGTATATGTAGCCTATATTCTAATGATGTGAATTAAAGATGCTGGAGTGTACTAATATTTTGATGTTTGTACAGTTTTTTAATGCATTTATATTTAAATTGACTATTGTAATTATATTTTGTTTAAAATAGCGATTAGCTTCTTTGCTGATATGTGAATTTTTTAAATGCTTTTCTCTGAGTGGTTATCTTCTGTTGTTTGGCCACCATCACAGAGTCATATGCATCTGCCTACCTATTTGCTGTGCACTGCTCCCTGTGTTTCTGGAAAAGATGATAATTTAATTGATCTTAAAATTAAAGTTATTTAATTCTCTATGACACTGTTAAATGTTTTTAAGCACTTCAACACATGGACTATGCTATCAAGTATCAACAGTTATTAAGGAGAGATTTATGTACTATACCATAGAGGATGGGTAGTACCAGTGTTATAGAGAATTAAATAACTTTAATTTTAATTACCGCACTGTGTACCTCTGCTCTAATTTTTGTCTATCTTTCCTCAGCTCAAATCTGATTTGTCCCTTTTGGCTTTGTATTCTGATGTTCTGTAAAGTTGAAAAAAAGAAAAAAGTAACAGATATGCTTGGGGAACTAAATTGCATGATCTGGTTGGACCTCCATAGCCCATGGCTGCTTGAGGATGATGATGTAATGTTGAAACCCGGTTTTTAAAAACCAAGTTTCAACTAATTTTTAAAATTTCCCCAAAAATTGAAAAAAAAAATGTTTTTTAGATTGATTTTTTTATTTGGCTACAGTAATGTTGAATTTTTTATAAATTTTTTATATAAAGAGAGGGAGAAAGGAAAAAAATGGGGAAATGAACACATATCAAAGTCATTCAAATAATGAACAAATGCACACATGAAATTTTATTCTGTTCCAATTTTATATACTGTATATATATACGTAGAGAGAATGACAGAATGAATGCCTATGTGAACAAGTCATCATTTTATGAAATAGATTGCAATGGTAATGGTTTTATATTTTAAATATTAATTATAAATAATTGTGGTGCTTTGAAAATTAGAATGTACTAATTAAAACTTGATAAAGAAATTGAAACTTTGAATACATTACCCACTAAGCTGATTTGTGACAAACTGGCAACTGCTCTTCAGTATAATTTTTGCCTATCTGGCAACTCAATCTTTAGTTTGTTTCATCATGTAGACTGTTGTGTAGAGTCAGTTGACTAATGGAACATATTTTGGAATGTTCAGTGTCAATTACAAATTTTAAAATTTGGATTTTATTAATTTAATAATTGAAACATTTTATAAATTTTGTGGAATGTTGAATAGATCTAAAATATGGGATTATTTTGTGCATAAGACAAAAGAAACTGCTGAATGCAAGAAATGCAACAAGACTTTAAAGTGTTCTGGAGGGTCAATGTCAACTTTGAATTCGCACGTTAAAAATGTTCATGGTATTAGCATCAACAAAAGTAATTCTTCTGCACTCAAGAAGCAAAAGACTTTGGGAGAATATATGCAAAGAAAATCTGTTGAAGAAATTTTGAGACTTACTAGTGCTTATGGATTAAGTTTTCAATGCATTGCTAATAGTAAATTTATTCAAGAGAGTTTACAGAAAACTAAATATGACAGACCTCACCCGACATCCCATATTGGTGTAAGAAAGTTGCTGCTTGGTTTTTATGAGAAAAAGAAACAGGAGCTTATTGGCTTTTTCAAGGAACAAGTGAGTAAAGGTATCCATTTCTCATTGACTTTAGATGAGTATATTTCTTCACAAAATGTACTATACATGAATATAAATGTTTGTAAGAGAGAGAATCAACATTGTTCTATTGGCATGATTAAAATATCTAACTCTCTTTGAATAATGACAGGCTTCAAGATTTCATAAAAGAAGAATTCATTGGGGAAGAAAAGCTTATCTGAGACTGCAAGACACAATGGAATAGTCTCCTTTCTATGAGTGAACGTTTTCTAAAGCTAAAGAACTGCATTCCTAAGGTTCTATGAGTACTAGCTTCAACAGAAAATGTCTTTGAGTAGGAATGGAATTTGTTAGATAATCTCACTGAAACTCTTCATCCACTTGAATTTGTTTTGAAGGTTCTATGCTCTGAAAAAGGAACTTTACTTAAACTGATATGCTTATGAAAATTTACTTTAAGAAACTAGACAATAAGGAAAATCCTATTGCTGCCAATCTCAAAGAATGCCTTATCAAACGCTATTCATCAAGACGACAAAAGGAAGTCATTTTATTGTTGAGATATTTAACCATTCCAGATGATTTTAAAAATGAATCATCTGATTTATTCCCTTTATTATCCAGGCAAACAGTAAAGAAAATTTCAGAACATACATTTCTTAGGTTTTTTCCTAATTGAATGTCAAACCATCGAGGTAGATGATAATGCAGAGTCAGAAGTGCAAGGTGCAGTTAGCATTGCTAAAACTAATGAAGATGACGACTTAATGCATGAGTATTTGAGCGAAATGAATAAATTATAAGTGCTGCCTATGAAAGATTCCAGAGATTTTAATGTCAATGATGAATTTAAATATTTTGAAGCCACATTAAAAAAGAGTAAAAATTTAGAGCTTTTACATAATGTGTTACTGTTAAACCAAATGAGTGTCGAATCAGAAGGAGGTGTTTCAGCTGTGTGATTTTTTTTTCATCTAAGCTTCATTCAAGAATGACAGATAATACCCTTAATGCCATTTGTTTCTTAAGTTGTCATTTTCAACATACAATAAAATCTAAATTTAATTTTATATCTTTTCTTTACAAGAGTCTATTTTTTGTTTTCTTAGTATAGATTTTTTATTATTTTTTTTTAATTCTAAATTGTTTGAATGATGTATTATTTTGGCTAAAATGAAATATATCAATTGTCAAAGTTGTCATTTTCTTTTTCATATGCATGCGTATGATGCTGCATTTTTTTGATCAAAAAATAGGTGATAAGTTGTGCTTGTTAAGAGTTAAAAGTTAGTACCTTTCATTTTGGCTTTTAAAAATTACTATACTTTTTGGTCAAAACCAGTTAAAACCAATTTTTAAAAAACAGATTGATTAAAACCCAGCTTTTAAATTTTTGATTATTCTTCAACCGTACTGCTGTGGCCCTTTAAACTGTTGCCATTCAACTTTTCCTTAATCTTTTGGAATTGCCTCAAAAGAAAACTGGTAAAATAGATGTTTTAAATGAGAGATATATGCATCATCTAAGTGTTGATCGGTTCTTAAATTGTTTTGCTGTTTGTTAAAATATTTCAGGAAAATCTATTTGCTATTATTATATAGAATTAAATGCTCCTTCATTTTAGATATTACTTGTTATATTCTTTTCATTAGTTATTTCAGAATGAGGTTAAAATCCAATGAAATTACTATTTTGTTGTATATATTGTTTTCAAAAAAGATATTAAAATTAATATATGTATTGTTTTTCTCATATATTTTACTTTCTAAAAATTTGCAATTAAATGCTGTTTAGTTTGGTATATGACATGACCAATTATGCGTGTGTTACTTTGGGATAAAGTTTCAAAGTAGTTCTTTTTTTGTACTGGAAACACCTCAAATTTAACCCAGCCACCAAAGTGAATTCTGTTCTACAAAACCAGCATGTTAAAGGTTAATCATCTGAAATGTTCCCAGTAATGATTGCAGTTTTCAAAATAGTACTTTATCTTTTAAATAATATATTTAAGAACAGTTTTTAGCTTTTATACAGAACAGATAGGAAAGTGCACAAACATCTACTAAACAGGTAAACAGATAGTTGTATGAGCACAAAATCAATGAAAACTGGGAATGTGCCTAAGGCTAGTTGAGCAAAGGTAATATCATCATCCCTGGTAATAGTTCTTTGTAGAACTTTGCTACCAAAACTCTAAATCTATGATAGAACAAAAAAAAAATTGCAAAATTGTAGAGTGGACTTTGTTTACTAAAAATTCATTGTTAAAAACTAAGGGCTACACTGATATCATGCTTATACACTGGGGAACCAAATGTGTGAAAGTGCATTTACCTTAATGTAGGTTTTCTTGTTATGTAGTTTAATCCACTCAATGATTGTCATTTATGTTTAATCCACTTATATGTCATAAGCACACCTTTGTATTCAGTCATAAATTTGTTATGTATTGAACTAGAATCATGCTGTTCACATTTAATTAATTGCTATCAGTGAGTGCATAATTTAAACAGGGATCAAGGTGCAGCAAGTAGGAATGATAAACAAAGTATAAAAGATCCTGTAATATAAGCAAAATACTGCACCAGAGAGTAGGAGTTTTATACTAATTTAACAATGATACATGATTAACTGAAAGCTTTCCACAGTGCCGAAACAAGTAACATTGAGATCATTGGATGAGAAATATTCTCATGTGATTTCTCATATGATTCTCATATCTATCATATGAGAAATACACATACAAAAGTAACATTGAGATCACTGGATGAGAAATATTCTCATATGATTTCTCATATGATGTTCTCATATGATTTCTCATATCTATCATATGAGAAATACACATATGATAGATTAGACATCTGCTCAGTTGGGTGAGATGGTGTTGATATACAGGCCATGTAATCAAAATGCACAGGCAGCTCCTGTGCATTTCCATAATGATCCCTATCTACATTTCCATAATGATCCCTTATATGTACATTTCCATAATGATCCCTATCTTTTTGCTTTGATGATCCACCATGGTATCAAACATTTCCATTGAACAGGTAGCACAATACCTTGACATTGCTCTGATAGATTGTGTCAATCCTGTAGTCAGTTGCTTGCTGTTTATGTTGCAGCCTTAATGCCATCCTATCTGTAGTGCAGCACATGTAAGCTCATGTGGCTTGTCATCTGGACAAGTGTAATAGATACTGCATGAGCATAGACTCCACCAGTGACCATCAGTGCCATCTGGACTGATGTAATTTTCTCTTTAATAGGTTAGGAGAAAATGATTCCTCATTTTTAGTGAATATCTTGTGGATGGATTAATTCATATGTGATGGCTTTCACAACAGGTACAAGCTGGAGCATGGACAATCCATGACAGAGACTGGAAGACCATCAAATATCATCTGGAACCAGTATTCTTTCAAGGTACTCTCATTAGATAGCTATACCTGCAGCTGATCCAGGCTACCACACCAGACATTTGGGATTATGCTCCTTTGCATTCACTGTCTTTTATGTAGTTCTACATTGATGGTGTACCCACACCCTGTACAGCACTTGTCAATGGTTTTCTCACTACCACATTTGGCTCACGACATTTGAGCTATGGTGGTATTGTTAAATGGATACTGAGATAAATAAACTTAACCCCAATGATTTTTTTCCTGTGGTGGGAGGTGTGGGGATTGCAGGATTTGCAAAGACAGATCATTTCAGCTTATGGGACAGTTATCAGTGCTGATATTCAAACTAACCAGTGTTTTGTGGCTTATGGTAGACATGTGGCAAATAATGAATTGTAATGGGTAACTTCATTTTAATGGTAGAATTGTTGATACTGTGCCAACAATCTGTGATTAGATATTGTATTTGTTGTATAGTGTATTAGTTATATGATAAGTATTATTAAATGGCGACCACTTATTTTTCAATCTTATACTTATCAAAAGACTTTCTATTTCATTCCCTTAACACTGTTCGAAAATGCAAGTGCATATATCAGGTTTCCTAGGGTGTAATGAGATCTCACCTATTAATGTGTAATTATTTTTACAACAATTTTTTAGTAAACAAGGCTGTTTACAGCTTTGTAATTGACATTTTTTGCTCTCTTTATCATAGTTTTGTAGTTCTGATAGCAAAATTCTCGTTTGCCAAGAGAGGGTGATAATGTCATGCCCATTTGATTGGCCTAGGACACTTTCCTTGCTTCCATTAGTTTTACACTCATGACACTATCCATTTGCTTGTTCAGTGACTATTCCTGGACTTCCCTGTACACCCTGTATAAGGAATGATAATGATTTAATTAAGAAATAATTGATAAAGATAATTAAGATAATTTTTCTGTTATTTGATTACAGATTGTCCGGCACTGTCTATTAATTTCTCAGATTTTGATATTCCATTCTGTGCTCCATCATTCACGATACAAAGCTCAAATGAAGTTGAACCTTTTTTAAAAGGAGCGAAATGTGTTGGTTGGGGTACATGGACTACTGATAAAAGCATAGGTATGTAATGCACATATACATATAAATGATAAAACCATTTTAACATAGTGCATTGATTTGGTAAAATATGTAAATATATACACCAAGTTGGCTATGCATTAGAAACATGTACTTAATACCTCATGGGACACCTTTTGCCCTTAATGCAGCCCATATGCATTGGGCATGGACTCCATTAAGTGTTGCAAGGTGTCTTGTGTTAGAATAAAGTTTTATTAGTGCTACCCATGCATTCCACAATGTGTCTTACCAGGTGGAGAGTCAGAGCATTGAATCACCTTTTTCATTAGGTCCCAAATATGTTGGTTTGGGTTCAGATCTGGTGAGCTGAGTAGCCATGAAGGGACAGAGAATGCATTGTCATGTTACAGAAACCAGTTTGCAACCTGCCAGACCATGTGACATGGCACGTTGTGATAGATGCTGGATTTGTCTGGATACACTGTCATCATGGAAGGTTGTACTTGATTGTGATGATTGAAAGGTAGGTGGTCCCATCGAATCGGAGCGAGGGTGGCTCAGTTGGTAGTGTGCCAGGCTCGTAATCTGCAGTTCCCAGGTTCGAGTCCCAGCTGGGTCAGCGTTAAGATTTATCTCCACAAAACTCTCTGCCCTGCCCAAGGTCAGTAGAGGACACCGATGGGCTTGGAAAGGACTCTGTTAGATGGGATGTTAAGCCATGGCCCTGTGTGTGGGAGAGCTATACCCTGTGCACATTAAAGAACACGCTGAATGACCTTGATGGGAGACTACCATCTGTCTCCCAACAGCTGTTCCAATGGGTCCCCTTCCTCAATCTTCTCTGAGCCTTCGGGGCCCTTGTGACCTGGCCATTTAGCCCATGGTGTGCAAAAAGTACCGCTCAGAGGTAAAACAACCCAACCCATTGAACCA
The DNA here is from genome assembly GCA_038380435.1 of Ryuthela nishihirai. Taxonomy (NCBI): domain Eukaryota; kingdom Metazoa; phylum Arthropoda; class Arachnida; order Araneae; family Heptathelidae; genus Ryuthela; species Ryuthela nishihirai. Next base: position 37,103,527 of record JAWZYU010000034.1, on the reverse strand, counting down.
TTGATTCACTGTGATTAGTGCACCCAGGGCATGTCACAAAGAGTCCTCAACCAAAAAACACCATGACCTCCAGCCAGCTGAATACCAAAGGTGCATCCTGGTGCCATGATGGACTCTTGTTGCTTTCTCCAAATATGAATATATTCACCAGCATGATGGAGTTGGAAGCAGGATTCATTTGCCAGGTGACAGATTTTTGCACATTGGTGGTCCAGTATTGGTGCTGATGTTCCCATGTAAGTTGCAGTTTGTTGTGTCTCGTAGTGAGCATGGGTACCCATGACAACCATTGACTGTCATAGCCCATATGAGCTAATGTCTGGTGCATAGTCCATGTGAATATTCGTCTTGCAATTTAAATGTTGTACTGGATGGTAGCAGGGCCACTGTTCTATGTTACAAGATGGGACACACATAGCTCACCATAGCTGTTGACCATATGTGGCACTTCCACACATGACCTTTGGCAGGTTGTTCCACTGCTGTTGAACCAGTCTTAGACTCCTGACAGCATAGAATGGGAGCAGTTCACCTTGGCATTTGTTGTCAAGATACTGACACCTGAATGTGATCCCCCTTACAATCATATGACTTTTGAAGTCAGAAAAATATGATGCTGACCCATTCTTTCTCAAAAACTGATTGGCATGTATGCATTCTATAATCATATATCGGCCTTTCCTGACCTTAAACCATCACCAGTGCCACAGGCCAGTCATTTCCTACACAAGGCCAACTCAGTGTATATATGTGGAAGCATACAATGACACAAATGTTACATTATTCTGTGCTAATGCTCTGGATCATGCATGGCATAAACATTTATTTCTGTGCCAATATTGTGACTCAGTCTGATGTGAACAGCACATCATTGTATCAAGTAATTTATGTGTTCTGATTTATGTAATTTATAGACAATCTCAGTTATTGACAAATCTCAAAGTAATTATTCGTCTGGTGTACTGTGTTGGAAAGTGTTCTTATTTTTCATTTGGAAAGTTGCTTTTTATTTGTGACACATTTATTGCAGCAATAATTTACGCAGTATTAATTGATTGAATGATGAGTGAAGTGTACAAAAATTAATTTTAAATAGCACTGCTATGTTGCTAATACCTCTAAGGTCTGATTTCTAAAGAATGATATACAGGGTGATCCAAAACTTATCGTTCAAATTTCGTGGGGAGGTAGGGAATACGTCAGGAAACCGATTTCACATAGGAAAGTATGTCCGCAAACGTCATCTACATGAACAAAATGGACAAGTAAAGTGAACACAAGGAAACAGTATAGTTAAGTGGTAACGAATGTGACTTTTATTCCAGATATTAAAGATGCATATCCGCTAGCTCTTGATGCGTAAAACGATTCATCTTATCACTAGTAAGTCAGCTTGTACACTGATGACAGCGGGAGTGGTCGGGCGAGCTGGACACTGGTTGGGTACACACAGCGCCCTCTACATACGCATGCGTACATTTGCGGACATACTTTCCTATGTGAAATCGGTTTCCTGACGTATTCCCTACCTCCCTACGAAATTTGAACGATAAGTTTTGAATCACCCTGTATACAGGGTGATTATAAACTCTTTCAACAAAAAAGAGGGGTGATAGTACACATCAAGATGAACAATTTTTGCAATGGAACTTAGGGTCGCATTCCACTCCTTCCACCAGAAAAGAGTACTTTTGAAAAATGCCATGCATGCACAAGTATTTACAACCGGTACATGAAAAGCACAAGATGCAAATCAGATGCGCTGAGCAAGTGCATAGACGATTAAGAACAAATATTTGAAAACACAGCCGAACCCATTCATCTACATTACCGTGATAACATCACATGATAAGTGACGTATTCGTGAAGGATCTGGAAGACTACACATACGAGGAATTGGCGGATATGCATCTGATGTACGGCCAAGCAGGTGGTAATGGATGTGATGCACAAAAATTGTACCGTGAGAGATTTCTGAATCGTCATATTCTTTACCATTCGACCTTCACCAGTGTTGATCGAAGACTGCGTGAAACTGGCTCGTTGGCTATCTCAGTGAGTGATACTGGATACATTCGTGAAGTGTGAAGACACTGGAAATGGAAGAACGTGTTTTGCAGTGATTTGCAGAAGTGATGTCATCTGAAATGGGAGTTTGTCAAACCTCGGTGTGGAATGTCCTACATGAGGCATGGATGCATCCCTTCCACATGCAGAAGGTCCAAGCTTTGAATGAAGATGACTTTCCCCACTGGGTAGAGTTTGTTAGGTGGATGCTCCAGATGAACAATGTTAATCTGCAATTTCCCACATTAGTGTTATTTAGTGATGAGCCACGTTTACCCGGGAATACATTTTCAACAATCACAACCAGCAGACTTGGGCTCAAGAAAATCCACATGTCACTGACCCTCGTAAACACCAGCATAAATTTGGCGTCAACATCTGGGCAGGTATCATGGGACTTTACCTCTTGCCAGAACGACTGACCGGCGCAGCGTACCATGTGTTTCTGGAGCAAGTGCTTCCCAGTCTGTTGCAGGGTGTTCCGCTCATCACGCATGTTACAAGATGCTATGTTACAAGATATGGTTTATGCTTGATGGGGTCCCAGCACACTTTTCCATCGAGGTCCAATACTTCCTAAATGCAACATATCCTGGGCAGTGGATTGGACGTGGTGGATCTGTGTCTTGACCTCCACGCTCCCCGGAACTCAATCCACTAGACTTGTTCTTCTGGAGGCACATGAAAACACTTTGTATGAGACACCTGTGGACTCCCTGGAAGATTTTGTTGCGAAAATCGGTGTTGCAGCGATTTTCGCAACACTACACCAGGAGTCTATGAGAGGGTGTGACAGTCCTTCATTCGCCGGTGTGGGCTGTGCAACAATGCCCTCGGATGCCACTTTGAGCAGCTGTTTTGAGTCTTTCTCTGACACAAATGTAATTAAGCAACTCATAAATTGGTTAAGTGCCTTTGTTTTTACTGTTGAAGGATCAACGTGGATATATAACTTTACACTTCTCTGGCGGAAAGAGTGGAATGTGACCTTAGGTTCCATTTCAACAATTGTTCGTCTTGATGTGTACTATCACTCCTCTTTTTTTGTTGAAAGAGTTTACAATCACCCTGCATATATATAAAATACTCCCCTCAAGCAGGTGCTTGCCACAAAAGACACTTATTTCACAGAATGGGCAAAATGATCAGGACACCAATTTTCTTCTAAGACAGGGGTTGGGGTACGCAGTAAAATTTTTGGGGGTATGCCGTGAGAGCTCAAAAGTCACTAGATCTAGTAACAAAGTCAGTGTTTTATTTTATTCCCATTGTTATACTATAACTATAGTTATCTATTTATACAAGGGACTGGTCAAATGCGGATGTCCAAGAGTTCTCCTCTAAGCTGCATGAATGGTATTTTGCAGGGATTGAACACCTTGCAGAAAGAGGGTACAAACTTTTGAACATGATGTGCATACTTTGAAATATAAGCATTGATTGTTACTAGGTTCTAAGTATGAACATTTCTATAGCAGAAATTCAATTTTTTTCCAGACCACAATGAATAACAGCCATCAATAATAAAAGACACTAATGGATTTGGAAAGGCTTCCATCCATGGATAGTATGTTAAACTATGGCTTTGTATGCAACTATGTGCACATTAAACTGTTATTTTAATGTGCACAAAATAACTTAAAAATTATTAAACCACAATTAAACTGTCGCTTTATATGCTGTATATGTGCACATTAAAAATACTTGTTGGCTTTGACAGGAGGCTCCCATCTGTATCCAAACAGCTGCTTAGTGAATATCTTTCCCATTACCCAGCTGTGAGCTTTTCTGACCAGCCATTCAACCCATTGTATGCCAAAGAAAAGTGCTGCACAGAGGTAAAACAACCCAATGTAGTGCTTATTCAAACAAAGGGATAATCAATGGGATGTCATTACATCTTATAAATGAGCATGCAAAGGCACAAGATCACTTTTGACTATTATATATAAAAGTTAACACTTTATGGTAATATGACTGAACATAACAATATTTTATCATCAATTAGTAATTGTGATATCTAGAAGAAAATAAACAAAAGTTTATCAAAAATGAGCCATGCCTGATGATGTCACATTGATCATTATATATTTTAAATTAATTACAAGCTGTGTTTTTTGCAAGTCTGGGAAGGGAACATGGGTAATTACACTTCCTGCATATTACCCTGGTGTTTCTCTTAGTTGACAAGCCGTTACACATAACGTTCCAGTTTGCCCTATGCATGGAGTTCTCAGCACTTGGAGTTAATACAGAGCTTTCAGTTTCTTTTTAAAATTTCTGAATTGCAAGAATTATGTTCACTTGTTGAATGTTCATAATTACCTTTGGATTGATTTGCCCTTCAAGCAGCCATAGGTTATGCTGTTCGAATGGTGTAATTTCTTGAATGAATGAATGATGCTGAATACAAATCTACTACTGGTTTTGCTGTACTGTTAATATTGCATATATACACAGTCATATCAGAATAATATGACCACCCCCAGAATCACAGTGTACCCACCCAGGCGCTTCACAGAGTGCACATGTCAAGGTTGACCACACAGAGATGGACCACCGGCCAGGACAGATGAGCTATTGTGTGTAACGTGAGCACAATGGATCGGCTACCGCACCAAGGGTGGAAGCATCTTGGAAACAGCAGGCTTTGTGGGCTGTTCGCGAGGTGCTGTAGTAAGAGTGTACCAAGAATAGACCGCTGGCGCACCAAGTACCTCCAGATGTCATATCTGTGGTATAAAAGGCCATCTACCCCCAGAGGAGAATGTCTACTGGTAAAGGGCAATCGACATGCAACAATGCAGCAATTGACCACTCAAATGAATGCTAGGGCACCCAGGTACATGTCCCCGTCATGTCAACAGTAGAGTGAACCCTGTTATGCATAGGTCTCTGGTGTCTACGCTGCATAAAGATACCTATGTTAACCAAGGTCCATCGGCAATGATGACTGCAGTTCGCACGGGACTACCATCATTGGACAGTGAAAGAGTGGAGAAAGGTTGCCTTCTCCGATGAATCGAGGTTTCTACTCCACAGAAGAGATGGGTGGTGACGGATACAGCATCAGACACACAAGAACCAACACCTGGACCCGCTTGTTGGTCAAGTACAGGACAGTGGTGGCAATGTGCATGTCTGGGGGATGTTTTCTTGGTATGACCTGGGACTGCTGGTACCATTGGATGGGTCCTTGAACGTCAATGGCTACTAGTACATCCTCGCTGACCACATGCATCCCTTCATGTTGGATGTTTACCCTGGTGGTGATGGTGTCTACCAACAGGACAGTGGACCCTGCCATGTTGCTAAGGTGACTGGTTCCAGGAACACGACAGTGATGTCTCCGTTCTCCTTTGGCTGGCAAAATCGCCTGACCTCAATTCCATAGTGCACTTGTGGGACCATTTGGATTGGCAGGTTTGGCTTGCAGACCCACAACCACATCATCTCCAGAAACTTTGTGCTCTGCTGGAGTACGAATGGGCATGTGTGCCTCTGGCAACTTTCCAGGGCTTTATTGTGCCCATGCCATGCTGTCTCACCAAGGTCATCCAGGCCAAGGGTGGTTATTACCATTATTAGATAGGTGGTCATATTATTCTGATACGAATGTGTATTAAAGAAAATTAGTTTACATGAAATTCAGCATTTTGTGCTTGCTATACATACTTTGTCTCCACATGTTGCTTCTTCATTTTATACAGTGATGTTTAGGTGTGCAAAAAAGTGCCGCTCAGAGGTAAAACAACCCAACAGTGATGTTTAGAGACCCTAAAAAGGGTAAAATAAATGTTCATTTATAACAAACAGTAAGCATTATTAAAACAAGCCCAAAATATGTCTGAGAAAAAGATATTTTAATTAAAAACATTAAATTCTACAGAGGCAATGATACATCCATATGCAACACAATTTTACTGGAAAGTATGTCATTGAGAGGATGGAGTGCAAAGAAATTCCAACCATCTGCACTACCCACTAACATTTCTATGATCTATAGGAGGTAGGAGAAATAATTGTCTTGTTCTTTTGTTTAAGCCTTCCATTCCCACACACTTGCACTTATCCAGGACAAACCCTCTGCAGCAGTTTGATTTGATGTGGGAAGTTTGGTGCAGAGACAATAGCAGTAATTCCTAACTCTCCTTCACTTCTCCAGAGCACAAAAGGGAAGTAACATTTCCTCACTGAACCATGTGTAAGTTAAAAAAACATTTGCTGTAAATTTTTGTTGCACAAATAGGAAATAATGTTAGGGATTTCTAAATAAAAAATGTTTATAGTAGTGAGCAGATTATCTTGCTCCTGTAATATATAAATAAGTTGTGTAGAAGTTATGTTATTTATTGGCTGTGACATAAAAACTAAATTCAATCAATTCTTTTAATGCTTGAAAGGTTGTTCTTCCCCTGTTGTTCCTGAAAATGTTGTTTTAGAATATCCTTGCATGTGTGATTTTGGTGGATTTTGTAAAGTGAAATGCAAGCCAGGATTTACTCTAGAGGGCAAAGTAACTATTCAGTGTTTGAATGATGGATCATGGTCAGCATTACCATCCTGTAGTAAGTTATATATTTGATTATAAAATAACAGTATGAATGTGGTGTAATATTAATGATGTTTTCATATGCTAGATGATTTTACATATTATTTTTCTTTCTACCTCACTATGTGTCATTATCACCTGTTATTAAACATGTAGAACATAGATATACGGTCCTAATGTATTTATTTTATTTTTGGAGTTATTTCAGTAATTTCTAGTTGCAAGCAGCAGAAATAGCACCAAACTTTAGCACATACCATTGTGTAGTAATTCAGAGCATCCTAGGCATTCTTGCACAAGAGTATATAGACTCAAAAATTTATTGCTTCGTAAAATTTCATAATGTCACAAATTATTACATGATCAATACTCTAAGCCACAGTTGTTGTGCAAACATCCAAGACACTGTCTATTATGCAATATCTCATAATTTGAGGATATGTAACACGAAGTTGCACACTATTGCATAACTGCTATTAGCTCAACATCAAGCAACATGTAATGATAGCCACTTCAACTGAAGAATTTTGGGTAATTTTTTCTACTAGCTATAACTTTCACTTCCATCAAAAAATATATTTCCAAAAATTATTTTTACATGCTTGACATTATTGATATATTGATTATAATTTTGTTGACAAATTTTGACATAATATGGGACACTGAGTGGGGAAAACTGTTTAAAACTAAATAAGAAAATTTTTCAGAAGTATTAAAATATTTATATTACAGTTATGCTAAGTTAAACTTTATAGAAATCACTTTTTGAACTATGTTGGCCAACTGTTTTTATTTCTCACCTGCATATTGTGTGATATATATCTGTCTACCCAATATTGTAGAGCTATATAAAAAGAGAATAGAACCTTATGGCTGACATCATGGCCATAGTTGATGAAGCTGCGTTTCCATAGTATGCTGTCTTGTGAAGAAACAATGTTTGCACTGTTGGCTTCCTTCTTACTGATGGTATGGGTTGCTATAGTTGATCCTTCCTTTGACAATGCTGCTGGTTGCTATTAAATTTTTCAAATTATCCTACCATTTCTATTTTGATGTCCATTAACACTCAATAAGGTTGCACAGAACTTTATGAGATACAATATAATATATATTTATACACCTCACTCTGCACCCACAAATAGATGAGTCCAAAACCACCAATTGGAAAGTATCAAGTGATATCACACCACCTAACTTAGGCACAGCACATATTATACTCCCCTTGATAGTGACCACAATGTGAAGGAAACATTGGTGAAATTTTTAGTATATGTATAGCATTAAATATTTATCATTAAAGTTTATGATTTAAAAAGTGTTTGTATCTCATAAAATTCTACACAACCTTATTGAGTACTAATTGAAAGAAGTTTGAAGAAAACATTCTAATTAATTATTCCATTATAATCCTAAATAATTTTGTTGAAGGATGGATCAACTATAACACCACACATGTCACCATACACCATTGGTGAGAAGGGAACCAGTGGTGTGAATATTTTCTCTCCATAAGACTATTCTTTTTTTTTAATTTAACCCTATGATATTGATCAGACATATACAGGGTGTTTCCGAAAGGTCTAGTGAAACATTTTGGATGTGTTCTGCACATAGTATTGAAAAACGTTCCTATGAACATTGGGCCAGAAATGCATCCTTTCTGAGTTATAGCACATTTGAGATTGCAAGTAGGAAGCTTGTTGAAAGGGATGGTGCTTGCTAATTTGCATCATTTGCATGTCTGATGGCATAGTATATCTATGCAAATGTTGGACAAAATCCTACCACTCCTTGGTGATTGCAATCATATATATCCTGCTCTTTGGATTGGTAGAGGTGGGCCTACTGCATGGCTTGCATGATCCCCTGATTTGAATCCACATTAATTTTCATCTTATGGAGACAGATTAAGGCTGATATTTATGCTACCCTAGTTCCTAATACACAAGCTCTCTGTGAACAGATTGTGGATGATTCAAACCACTCTGGGACTTTTTGAACTGTTTGACAGTTGACAATAAGATGCTGTGAGGCATGTATTGCTGCTCAGGAAGGCCATTTTGAACACACTCTGATGTAGACTTGCATAATTGTTCTCAGTCACTTCCAGTGTGCTGTAATAACTGAAATAAAAACAGTAACTTCATACTGTTTGTATGAAGTTACTATTTCTTACTTGCCCTCACAAAATGTGCTATAACTTGGGAAGGAAGCATTGCTGGCCCATGCAAGATGAGGGATTTTGGTTAAGTATTATTAAATATATACGATCACTATTATGATCTTTAGTATTTAGTTTTTATTCCCCATTTACATATAAAAACATTGTCATCAAGGAATAAAGATGCTGAAGACATAAAAATACATAAAATGGGGTACTTTCTTCACTGAAAAAGTGTTGAGATCTTTATATTATGTGAGTAGTGTCGAAAGTTAAAATGTTTGCAATATGAAGTGAGCTGTTTTCATTGCATTCCTAAATATGCTTGCATTTTGTACATAGATTCAGTTAGAATTTTGGGAACATTAGAAATTTAGGATCCATTGTTGTTTATCATATTTCTGATTATGTGACTGTTTCCTGTTCATAATTATATTTTTCTTCAGTTCCACTATCCTTTAATTTATGCATTAACTAATTTTGCCAAGAGCTGAGCAAAGTTACTACACTAACATGCCTGGATTATTATACCATCTATACCTGAAGTATCAAGTACCAACAGCATACAGTCTCTCCAAGCTGCTGAGTCATTGATGCTTTCTGTGTATTTACTGGTTCTTTAATAGGGATGTTCCTCTTAACTAATGGGAATATACTCATTATATGTATATAAATGTACTTGGGTTACCTCTGAGCGGCACGTTTTTGCACACCATGGGCTAAATGGCCAGGTCACATGGACCCCGAAGGCTCAGAGAAGGTTGGGGGAGGGGACCCACTGGAACAGCTGTTGGGAGACAGATGGTAGCCTCCTGTCAAGGCCATCCAGCGTGTTCTTTAACGTGCACAGGGTATGGCTCTCCCACACACAGGGCCACGGCTTAACGTTCCATCCGACGGACGGCGGCCTTTCCAATCCCATCGGTGTCCCCTACTGACCGTGGGCAGGGTGGGGGAATTTTGCGGAGATAAATCTCAACGCTGACCCAGCTGGGACTCGAACCTTGGAACTACAGATTATGAGCCTGGCGTGCTACTGACTGAGCCACTCCTGCCCCCAAATGTACTTGGGGTTTCATTGATAAGACTCAGGAATATAATCAATTATTATCAAATAGAAAAATGAATAATGATGTTAAGAATGTTATAGGAATACCACAAAACATAGAGATGATGTTAGTAGTGTGATAATTATTTCCTGTTTGTGCAGCGAAAAATATCCACATATTTTAGAGCACATTGTTGAAAAAAAGCAAAAAAACATTGGAAAGTCCAAGACAGTGTACAAACACAGTATATGCAACTGAGTAAATGTAAGTATGAACATTAAGTTGTCTTCTCTGAAGGCTTGTTCTCTTTATTCCATTCCTGTTATAAAGTTTTGTATCATCTAAGGTATTTTTTATGCTTTAAGTATTTAGAAGTAAATTGCAGAGGAAAGTTTTTCTCCCTAGGATAAATATATTAAGTATATGCATTAAATTCTTTAAATGTAGAATAAGCATTAAAAATACAACTAACAATTATGTGCTTAATTTTAAGGAAATTGGGACTACTCTGTCATGTTTCATTTATAAGTTTTTCTACTTAATTAGTTTTTTTATTTCATCTCCCTTAAAAACATACATTAATACAGTAGTGGCATTATACTTTAGTTTCATTGTAGGACAGAATATCAAAATATGCCTAAACGAACTAGTTCATTTTTGTTAAGTTAGGGGAATCTAATATAGTCTAAAAAATTTTAGTAAATAATACACTTTTGATCTCCATTAATATTTAAGGCTGATCTTTATTAATGAAATGTTATTAAATCAGATATTTCTAATCTTTCCCACTCTCTAAAAATATAAGTATTAAAAATGAAATCTTTCGAAGATCTCTGAGGAACCTACTAACCCATTGATTTGTTAGAAATATGTATGTTAATTGTAGCTGTTACAATTACGAATTTGCAGTTTTGATTTACAGCATGTTACTGCACTAAATGTGTATCAGTGCAGTTAATCTGAATACCTTTATTTAACAAGATAAAAACAAATACTAATGAAAAAAGATAAGGTTACATGTGGTATAGGGGTTAGATAGCTAACTGAGAGATTTCTGGTTGATCACTATCTAATAAAGCAGTTGGGCAAAATACATGAAGCCAAATAACTGGTAAGTTGGCAAGTTCATGTCTTTGTTTCTCATGCCACTAAGAATCACTTTTACAGAGCACCATAAAAGCTTGAGAACTAATGACTTATTCATTAGGTAGTTGAAACATAATTGGTATATAGTGTTAGTAAATTTGATACTCCACAGTAGTTTTGCTACATGTCTGTTTGTGTTGTTTGAGAAATGCAAATAATTTTTTATTTATTTTGTTAAAAAAGAAAGCATTCCAAAGTAAAAGATCAGAAATAAATTAAAATCTTTATTTGGTTTGTCTTGGTTTTTTTTTTAATCTTTCGTTTAAAAAATAAAATGCTTTGCCTTTTACATCAGTTAAATATGAGTGATAGAGTTTTGTGCAAAAGCATGATACAAATTTTGAAATAAATGATTTCATGTAGATACCTGTTGTTATTGCTTGATGATACATCTGACTCATATCGTAAAATCCAGCTTTAAAATTCCCTTAGCAGTTTCGGTCATGCTTTATGTACAATAAAGAATAGTTTTTTATTTTTGAGATAATCATAAATTAAAACTTTCATTCATCCTATAATTCTTGTTTTTTAATATGAGAAAGGTTAATATATGGCAAAATTTTAATCTTGATAGCTTTAGTTTTACATTCTTTAAATTGTAATTGTTTTTGCAGTTTTAAAGCTCTGCAGTTATTGATTAGTTTTAGCTTTTAAAAAAACTTTAAGGTTTATTAGACTTTTTAGCAAAAATGCTTCAAAGAGAAATGTAAATTAAGGAACATTTTATGCTCTTATTTTTAATAACAGAAATTTTTGGTGGAAAGAGCTGCATTTTTCATATAAATATTTATATTTTATTTCTACAGCTGAAGTAAAATGTGTTGAGCCTAACCTTCCACCTGAAGTGACATTTAATGGTCCATGCCAATATACTGAAGGACAAGCATGCAAAGTAAAGTGTCTTGACCCTAAATACCAATTAGAAGGTCCAGAATCCATTACATGTAATAGCAAAACTTGGTCAGCATTTCCCAAGTGCATTTTGTGTAAGAACATATATATTTTTACTACTACTTATTATTATATATTCTGTCTTATAAATTATAAGAACTTGTATATTTTTTATAATATGTTTTTTTTTTATATTATGGTTGTTTTATCTTTGAGTGACACTTTTGTGCACACAATGGACTAAATACAAGACCTCAGAGCTGAAAAATAAACTCACTGGACAACTGTTAAAAGACAGATGGAAGCTTCCCATCAAGGCAATCCAGCATGTTCTTTAATATGCAGATGGATGGCTTTCCTGTCACAGAGCAATGGCTTAATGGCTCATGTGATGGGTGGTGAGCTTTTTAAACCTTTTATTTCTTGCTGAGAGAAGAGTTGGAGTTAGCAGAGAAATTCTCAGTGCAGGCCCAGTTGAGATTTGAACTTGGAGCATAAGTATGAGCCTTGCCCATATTAAGAAATAATAAGGAATTAAACTTTTCATCTTTATTGTGTAAACAATCTTTTCTGTCAAAGTATTTGGTGAAAATTGGCTACCATTCAACTACAAAATTTATCTGAGTAACCAACTGAACTTCCCCTCCCCCCAGTGATTCTAGGAATGGGGGTGGGGGCCCAGTTGGTAGTGTGCTATAGTCCTGCCTTGCCAAGGTTCAAATCCTAACTACCTGCATTGAGATTTACCTCTGTTAAGCCCCACCCTCAGTGAGGAAGGGGATACTGAAAGGCTGCCATTCATTGGATGGGACAATGAGCTATGATCTCATATGTAGGAGAGCAGCAAACTATGCACATTAAAGGACATGCTGATGACCTTGATAGGATTCCATCTGTATCATAACAGCTGTCTAGTGAGTCCTCTTTCCTCAACCTTCTCTGAGATTTTGGGGTCCTTGTGACCTGGTCATTTAGCCCATTGTGTGCACCAAAGTGTCACTCAGAGGTAAAACAACCCACAACCCAATAACGAGTGCAGGTTACCTTTATTAATAAGTGAACTAAAATATAATTCCATTGAGACAATTAACATTGTTTCTCATTATAACATAGTGTTATTTTGAAAATACAGTCTAAAACAATACAAAAACAGATAAGATGAAATATCAGCTGACACAAAACTAAAGTTTGGTGTATTCTGGTGACAAATTTTTATGTGAATAAATATTCTTTTAACACAAAGCAGATAACTTAAAAAAAATTGCTTAATGCAAAAATTTTCTGTTGTCTGATAATAAAATTCCATTCAAACTTTTGAACAGCTTCAAATTTCTTGCTAATTAGTTATGTAACAGCTGCTATGAATAAACCAGTGTGTTTCAAATGGCACCTGGGAAGCAGGTTAATAATTATGTCTGTCAACAAGGGCATGGGCAGGGTGGCAAGAGGGACAGTTTGCTGCCCCCCCCCTGAAAAACTGATCAAAAGATTATAGTGAATAATATCAGGTTTATGAAAAGTTAATATTTTTCTTTTGCCTTAATGAATATAATCTTTTTTCATATCTTTTCATACTACATTTATTGTGATGATCTATGTGGGCTAACCTCATTTCTTGTTAACATGTCAGTGACATGATCAAGATCCATATTTGAGCACTATTTGTGGTGCTCTTTCCAACCCTTTTGGGCCAAAAAATTTAAATTTTTATGTATTTCCATATCAAACTACATTTTGTAGAGCACAGATCTCAACTACTTCAAATCATGGGTCAGGCCACACTGCACAACAATGAAATTGTGAGGAGAGCCATCAGAAGACTGCAACTGTACTACCATTGTTTTGGGTTACCACATTTTTGTAACCATTTTATACCTGCTTACCTGTTGCCTTACTGTAAATGGCTTCCCTTGTTGGCACGACTTATACAAATCTTGTTCATGGATGCCATCTTGTCTCTTTTTACAATTGATTGTTCTATTTCATATTTGATGTTCAAATTCATAAATCTGATTATTAGCATTAGTTTAATGAAGTACAAGTGTTCCTCTAGCAACCAAATTCAATAGATTAGGTTTATTTTTCTTTACCATTACTTTGTTAAAACCAATGTATCAGAAAAAGCTACATTTTTTTATAGGTATAAATACATTTTCAAGTTGTGATGAACTGTTAAGCCAAAAGGAAAAGCACTTGTTTATGCACCAAGGTCTTAATTTAGATATATGTAGTAAAAGATACTAGCTTTTTTTTTGTGAGCTTTTGCTTTAGCAGGATGTCAGCATGTTGGAAAAATATTTTTTAGCAGTTTCTAAATGTGAAATTAACTAGGAAAAAGTTTATTAATTTTTAATAATATTGAGTTACATAAAGATTAATCTGTATATTTGAATTGCCCCCTTAATTCATTCAGTAGTAAATTAAGTTATAAGTAATACAATCTATAGTGTAGTGAAAAATTTAAATATCTTAAATTCTCTGATTTTAAACTCTTCTGCATTATGTTTCCTGTTCTATGAATATAGTTTGCCAATATTCAGATATACCAAATGAGCTTGAAGAAAATAATCAGTGTAGTGGTAAAGAGGGAAGTATCTGTCCTGTTACTTGTAAAGATAAAAAATTGACCCATAATGGCCCACCAAATATAAACTGTCTGAAAACTGGGAAGTGGTCAGAATTTCCAACTTGTGGTAAGTTTTATGTTGCACCAGTGAAAAATGTGTAGTCACATTTTTATGCTAATAAATTCATATGTTTGAAACATTGAAAACTTCTAAAAATTTCATTACAAAGAATTGTCTTCAGCATATGAAAAAAGCCACAACAACAATGGCAACTGTTTTTTTAAACCTTGTTTTTGTTGAAAACATACCAACAGAATTACTATCAAAATTTAAAGAATAACACCAATTTATCTGAAAGCATATTTAATTTTTGGCGGTGTTTAAAATGCACAATAACACCCAAAATTAAATTGCATAAAAAAAATACTTTCCAGTATCCCTGATACATAATGGCACTAATTCCTTCTGTGTAGGCACTTTCATGTAACTGGCAGTACAGTGCTCATTGCTACAGAATTTTATTTCTTATTTTTTTAAACAATTTATCTCCCCACCTATAATTTTTGAAAACTTGATACTTGACTACCCAGCTGGTCTCAAATCATGCACTCAGATGCCCCTTATGTGGGGCGGGGGTGGCTCAGTCGGTAGCGCGCCAGGCTCATAATCTGTAGTTCCCAGGTTCGAGTCCCAGCTGGATCAGCGTTGAGATTTATCTCCGCAAAATTCCCCGCCCTGCCCACGGTCAGTAGGGGACACCGATGGGCTTGGAAAGGCCGCCGTCCGTCGGATGGGACGTTAAGCCGTGGCCCCATGTGCGGGAGAGCCATACCCTGTGCATGTTAAAGAACATGCTGGATGGCCTTGACGGGAGACTACCATCTGTCTCCCAACAGCTGTTCCAGTGGGTCCCCTCCCCCAACCTTCTCTGAGCCTTCGGGGTCCATGTGACCTGGGCCATTTAGCCCATGGTGTGCAAAAAAGTGCCGCTCAGAGGTAAAACAACCCAAACAACCCAAGCCCCTTATGTGATAAGAAAAATGAATCTACATCTCTGATAGAATGGTAGTTTCAGTTTAAAATCACTTATTTTTCCACTTAAAAGACTTGTTGAATTTCATTGATAACTTTATTGGGTATATGGGCTCAGTCAGTAGCATGCCAGGGTCATTATCTCCAATCCCCAGGCTTGAGTCACCCTGAGCCAACATTGAGATTTATTTCTGTTGAACCCCCAGCCTGCTCTTACTCAGAAAGAAGACACTGATGGGTTTTGGAAAGGCTGCCATCTGTCAGATATGATGTTAAACTTTGGCCTTGTGTGCAGAAGAGTCATGCCTGTTCACATTAAAGAACATGCTGGATGGCCTTGACAGGACGCTACTATCTGTCTATTAATAGCTATCCAGTGGATTCCCTTCTCCCAACCATCTTTGAGCCCTCAGGGATCCTCGTGACTGGCTATTTAGCTCATTGTGAGCAAAAGTTCAGCTTAGAGGCAGAACAACCCAACTTATTGGGTTATATCCTAGTAATTGAATCAAATTGTATGACTCCTATTGTTATTAGCTGTTGTAGGTCTATGGGCACAGGTGAAAACCATTTTTGCCTATAGACTTATCACAGGTTTGAAGAACAAAATTGTATAGAAAGGGATACTAGAACTTGTAAGAAGATAAAATGCTTTCAAAAATATTAAGCTGAAGTAAATTTTTTGAGTATCTTCACACATTGATTATAAGAAACTGTCAAGTTGCTTAGTTAATAATAAAATATTATGAAGCACTATTACTACTACATATACTACTATTTATATATATATGCTACTACATGCATTGGTAGGCATTAGTTTATGTTTCAATATGTTGTAGCAATTTAACATTATGCTGTCTTGAGTTGTTATATGCCGTAAGTAATACATACCCTTAAAGTGTCAGATTTCTGAAACTGATCTCACTGGTGGCCAAGTTATTTTTGAAATGTTTTCAGAAAATAAAATATACAACTTTAGAACCTCATCCTGAAGTAAGTAATAAAGGGAAATACTCATGTTATAAACCAAAAAAAAAAGCACTTAATTGTAATTAATGAAATGGCAAAAATTTGAAGAAAAATTAAACTATTAGTTAAAGTTTTGAAATTTTTTAAAAATATTGCAAAAAATTACTTTTTTTAAAATTATTTTATTATTCTAATGTAAATAAGTTCATAATATTTCTATTAATGCATAAATCTTCTATTTATTTAGTTTTTCTAAATTTTTAGTAATTTATACAAATAATGCATAATGCATGTGCTTAGATTTATGGTGATCAGCAAACTCTAAGCCTAAGGAAAATATATTTTCATGTCATAAAAGTTAATTTTGGTTTTAAAACAAGATAATTTAAACAAAAACTGAGAAATATATCTAAAAAAAGGTAAAGAACTGTGAAAAAATTGAATAAAAATATTTCAAAGTATTTAAAGTTTAATTGAAGTATTGAAAATAAACTAACTGCTATGCAAAACTTTATTTTAAAATTTTAGTGAAAAAAATTTGGTTAAAAATCACAATTTCCTAATGTTAATTAGTGTATTTGATTAAAATATCTTTAAAAGTATTGCTAAAATAAGTTTTGCCTTTTAAAAATCAGACTTTTAGGCTAATCGCTTAATCCTATGATTCTTCTGATATCGGCTATTAGAGATAACTAGTGACTTCAATTTCGATCATTTCAAATTAATTATTCTTTATAATCACAGTATATACACTGCTTACAAAAATTAGAGGATATTTCAAAATGAATATGAAGCGATGAAACATCCCCTAATTTTTGTGAGCAGTATATTTGGAAACAGTAAAAAATAATTCCAGAAGCACCAGAGTAAAAAAAAAAAGATTTTTGAATTGAAAGTTTGCTAAAATATTGTCTGAGAGCATTCTGAAAACTTCCCAGATCAGTCACCCTGGGCTTCTTCTGGTAATAGTAAAATCAATAACTTACATTAAAAGTTTAGAAAGCATTACAATTCTACTACAGCTATAAATAGCACAACATACTGGAAATAAAAAACTGATCAACAATCTACTATAGAAAGGCAGAATAAACATGTAAACTAAATTGTTGCTACTTGATGCTATTTACAGTGATTCAACATGTGCATACAATCACTACATGCTCAAACAAGTTAATTTTTTGAACTTTTTCATTAGTTTTTCAAGCAGAGTCAACAGTAAAAAAAATATCATGGAATAAAATGTTATTTTCAAAATTTGATTAAAAACAAAAGAAAAAGTCGATTTCTGTTTAAAAAAATAATAAAATTTACGATCTTTTATTATGGAACAGTTAATTGACTCTGAGCCCCTAGAATTAGAAAAGTGAAAATAGTATACCAACTCGAACACACAAAGGGTTAAGAAATGAGGAACATGTTGCTTTCCAATCAGGCATGTCTGTGGCTATAGACCTATTGTACCAAAAGTCTAGTTCATGGGTGACAAATTCCCACAGGGATGGGCCAAAATTATCAATATCACTTTGTCTGCAGGCCAAAATAAGTTTTTGGCATTGTCTTAAGGTTTAACTTTTCTGTAGCAGTCAGTATCAAATGCAAAGTGATCTGAAAGGGTTCGATCTCAATTTCAGTGATTAAAATTACTATTACAGGGAAGTGTCTCTTTTGAAAGCTACTAACAATCTGCACTACCAAAAGGCTGTGTCAGACTTTAGCTGCTAGGCTTGGCTAGTTCTGTACATCATTATAATGAATTGGTGCATAGCTCTCTTTCCAGTATATACCTAGTTACCATTTACAGACCATTGAAGATACTAATATGAAAATCTTGCGTAAACAAATTAAATTCTTAACTCTAATAAAAAGTTAAAGTATTTTTGCTATTTCATGTGTTATATCATTGCATACTTCTCAAAGATCATAAGTCACATTGTTTGTTCACAGTTTTAAAGAGCTTAACATATCAGGAAGTTGGGTTGTAATGTTACCTCATCATACACTCTTTATTGGTTGTGGGATGTATGCATTTTATTGGCTGTGGTGGATATTACACTGTCTTTTAGAAGTCTCTATAGTTAGTGGGTGGAGTCTGTTCGGTATAAGGGTTTCACATTTCTTCAATTTCATCAGTTTTTATTTTTGTAACTAGTTGTTGGAAACTTGCTCCTTTGATCCTAGAT
The DNA here is from genome assembly GCA_038380435.1 of Ryuthela nishihirai. Taxonomy (NCBI): domain Eukaryota; kingdom Metazoa; phylum Arthropoda; class Arachnida; order Araneae; family Heptathelidae; genus Ryuthela; species Ryuthela nishihirai. The sequence continues at coordinate 37,084,910 of JAWZYU010000034.1, read as the reverse complement.
GCTTATGCAATATCTTGGTATTAGGTGGTTTGGCTAATATTATCTTGGTATTAGGTGGTGTAAATAATGATGAGGTCAAAAGGAGTCAGCCACCTCATTTTAGCAGCATATTCTACTAAAAGATCTCATCTATTGGATGGAACATTAAGCCATACCCTGTGCACATTAAAGAATATTCTGAATGGCCTTGATGGGAGGCTACCATCTCTCTCCTAACAGATGTCCTGTGGGTCCCCTACCCCAACCTTCTGTGTTATCTGGGTTCTTGTGACCTGACTATTTAGTCCACTGTGCACAAAAAAGTGCCACTCAGAGATAAAACAACCCAATCCAAATGCATAGTTGCAGTTTGGTGAATAGGGCTGCAAACAGTGTGCATAAAGGGCTAAGGAAAAGGGGGAAGACCTAGGATGTGGTAGGCAAATAATTTCAAACAGGACCTTATTAGAATTAGCCTGTAGTGGCCAAATACTGCAACTCAGGAATGTGTGTGTGCGTGTGCAGCCCTGATCTAGAAAATATAAAGGGGGGGGGGGACTGAATTTCCATTGCAATATAACATTTCATTCTCCATTTTAGAGGACTTTAAAAAAATTCTTGAAAAATGATTGAAATATGCACAAGTTTGAATTTTTCCCCCCCCATTACTCCTTTTTGGTATGGCCCTCTTGCTCTCCATAGATATGGCCCTATATGTATGTAACTAACTAGTTATTTTACCTGATTCAATTCAAATTGGTTCTGTGGGGCCACAATAATTCTAGCTTCTTGAAGGTTGTATCTTAGTTCATTATTAACTGTACAGTTTCTGCCATTAACATTGAAATGATTAGGACCACATTCCACAAACAGGAGGTATGTATCAAGTGTCAATCATGATGTAGCAAATCAACTGCAGAAGGACTACTATGACAAAAGCATATGGACAATCCAAATAAGATTGAACACCACAAGGCATAGAAAAACAAACACTCCACTTGGGAAGAACAATACCGGAAGATTTTTGGAACCGAAAATGGGGGGAAAGACTTGGGAAAAAAAACACTTGGGAAGAACTAAGAACCCATTTGATTAAGCTAGAATTATTATGACTTCCTATTGGAGTGCTTAGAAAATTCTAATGGTGTCTGGGAGGGAGCATCATATTAACTTGAAAAACATATTATAGGATTGTTCGAAGTTCTACACTGTACCAGTTGCAGGATATGTGGTTGCAACTTGATGGAGCACCACCCATAGTAGCTAGGCTGTTCATGCCTGGTTGATAACCTCTCTCAAATTTCACTGGATCTGTCTCTTAGGTACCATATCTGACCACTTTAAGTAGGGGATATAAAAAGATGCTGTTTATCTTGTAAGTTACTTTGAGATCAATTCTATTGTCAAATCATGGCAATCTTGTTTTTGAAGGAATAGCAAAGAGGAAGTTGTACTTGTTCTGTGCTGCTTAGGTCATTTGTTTATCGCTCATTCATTTCTTTTTTGAATGGGTGATGAACCTAATTGTGATTTTTGTGGCACCATTTTTAACACATTTTAATTGATTTTACTACTGTTAATCTTGAAAGTCGATTTTCTTTTTTTTTTCACTCATTACCTCTGAGCCCCTTACCCTCAGACATCATTTATATGATGACTCGTTTTTAATCCCTGTTTTTGCATATTTACATTTTACTGGATATTTTAATTGTATTTAATGTTTTTACCTTTTTGATATATTTTTTTAATATATGGTCTTATACACCTGTAGTTGCATTTTGTATTTTACGTTTGTTATATTGTTTATACCTTTTGTGTTTTACGTTTTTACCTATTTGAACTGTGGTTGTAGGTTTGCATGACTTTTACATTTTTACTTTTGGTCTTTACACCTTCTTTAGCATATTATTGCCTAAGTTGCCACTGCACTATAAAACTCCAACGAACAATGTAAGTTCCTTTTTTATTGTCTGTCCTGTGGCCAAGTGGTTAGCATGCTTTGCTGCTGATCAAAGGCATCTGGGTTCGAGCCCTGGGTAAGGCATGGACGTTTGAGTTGTTTTCCTGCTGAGGTTCCACCATCCTCACAGACCTTCTACTATGATATATTAAACTGACAGGCTCCTGTCCAACCTCTTTGGCAAGTAGCTGCTTGAAGGGGTATTTATTTTGTCCCATGGCTAAGTGGTTAGTGCCCTTGGCTACTGATCTAAGGAACCTGGATTCGAGCCCTGGGTAAGGCATGGATATTTTTGTCGTTTTTCTGGGGTCTCACAATCTTCACAGACCTTCTACTATGCCATATAAACACCTCTGTGGCAAGCAGCTGCTTAAGAGGGTATTTTTATTTATTTATTTTTTTCTGTTACAGTTCACAGTCATTAATTCGATTGCAATGGCTGTGATGATATATTTGTATGCATTTGGGGCTGCTCTACTGTATAATTTTGCCTTGGAATTTTGGCACTATCTACAATATTCCTGAAGTTATTGTTAAGATCTTCAATTCACCACCAGGAGTGCTGCAATCATGTTCATCAAGAAGAGCACCTCCACTTCCCTATAAGTATCTGCTGCTTCTACATGTGTGGAATTGTTTGGTCCTTAGTTATCATCCAGGACCACCACTTGCATATAAAAAGATTTGTCATTAGATTTTCAAGAGAGAGAATTATTATTTTTATATGTGATATATCAATCTTTTATATTGCTTTCTTAATGTGTCACATCTCATTTTGCTTTATTGTATTTATTATGTAATTGAAACAAATTGTTCTAGTATGAAATGATTATATTCAAAATGTATATGAATTGATATATTTAAACTGTATTAGAATATTTTTAATACAGAATTGATAATAATATCTTTCTTTAACAGGATGTTCAGCAACAACCATACCATCAAACATTTTGTTAAAAAATGCATGCAAAATGAAGGCTGGTGAACTGTGTGAAGGAAAATGTGCTGATACATATTTTCAACAAAGTACTAACAGTCAGCTGGTGTGTGCTGTGAATGGATCTTGGGATATCTCAGCGTCAATAAAATGTTGTAAGCACTTAGTTACAGTTTCATACTAAATCTTCATATATTGAATGAGAAGGTATTGCCTAGCTAAGGTTTTATAATAAAATTATACATTATAAAAATGTGTGAGTAGAGGTTGAAAGCATAGCATAATTTTATATTTAATGAGGTGACAGATTCCCTTACATAAAACCCTTATGCCACTCTGTGTATAATAATTAATATCTCATTCATTGCATGTATTGAATTGAAATTTGATATTTTAAGTTTACAAATGAGACCACTGAAGTTTTAATCCACCACCTCAAGAGTCTCACTTCCAGCTATTATGTAAACAGTACTGGCTTTCCCCTATTTTTGCTCATATTGAGCTCAAATTTGGTAGTTTAGTATCTTTAGAATACAATTGTTATTTTACTTAAAGCACCAATGAAAATAATTTTCATCATAATGTTGGTTTACATAATCAACAATAATTTCTGTTTGTAACTTTCATTTCTTATCTACATTTTTTTCTCTTAAATCACAAAGTTGTATCAGATTTAAGAGCATGTCAATGAGACTTATTCTTTACTGAATGACTACAGAATATTTACAAGGGATGTTATAAGAGTTGTAAGATAATAGGAAATATTCCATGGTGATGCCACCACTATATTTGGCATGAGGCCAAATGTACCAGTCAGTAATCTAAGGGACACAAGTCATTTCATAAATGATGTGAAATAGATGTGTGCCCAATAGTACTGTACATTGATGAAAAATATCACACTTGTGATATATCTGTAGTAATGTACCATGTTGTTTGTACAAAATCTCGATATTTTTAACTATATATCAGGTCATAACAGAAGCAAAGAAATTCTGGATTCCATCACTGAAGACAGAGTTTGACCAATGGTATTAGAATTAGTATACAAAGGCTGTAATAATATACGTTGGAATGGCTGGAAAGGCTATAATAATATAGAAAATATAGGTGGGGGTAGAATACACCCACGAAGTTGTAATTCACAAAATTTTGTGAAGCAGAAAGATCTTCAAGTACACAAACAATGTGGAAAACATATGGAGCAGGGTAAAAAGTGGAATATATTAACAATTGGGCATCAATCAAGCAATGTTCATAAGATCTACTAATAAATCAGCTCTTTAATGTCGAATCACATTTTAGAGGAAAAATTGTCTTGAGCCAGGTGGAATACGAACACACACCTCCTGATAACATGTCAGGTGTTCTGGACCACTGAGCTACTGGCTGCCGATCAAGATCTCCACTAATTAATGCTATTAACATTTCCTATTAATATCACATATAGGTGCTATTCAGGCAATTTTGGCCACAAGTGGCTTTCTATTTGTCATGTAGATGGAATGCATATATTACAAGTATATCTAAAATGCGATTCAACATTAAAGTGCTGATTTATTAGTAGATATTGAATGTGTCGAGTTTATTTCATCAATTTATCATTAGCATACTTGTAATATATGCATTCCATCTATATGGCAAATAGAAAGCTGCTTGTGGCCAAAATTGCCTGAATAGTGCCTATATGTGACATTAATAGGAAATGTTCATAGCATTAATTAGAGGAGATCTTGTCGGCAGCCGGTAGCTCAGTGGTCCAGAGCACCTGACATGTTATCAGGAGGTTGTGGGTTCGTATCCCACCCGACTCAAGACAATTTTCTCTCTAAAATGTGTTTCGACATTCAAGTGCTGATTTATTAGTAGATATTGAATATGTCGAGTTTATTTCATCAATTTATAATGTTCATAAGATACCTGGAGGAAATGAAGTGGAGAGCATATCAGAAACCTGACCATTTCACACTATTACCCTTTCTGTAATAAGCTTAAAAGTGAGTGTCAACATTTTTTTTCTCTTCACGTCTTTTATAGTGTCATGTATGGATGTTATAATTTCTCCTGTAAACCTTTATGACATTTGGCCCTATAGAAATTAGGTAATTTTGTAAGATGTATGTAGTTAGTGGTAAGAGAATTCCATGACCACGTATTTATATTTATTAACCTACATGGCTTTATCCCTCAAGTGTATCTATACGTTATTATTTTGTTGCATGCAATATTAGGTATTACAGATGCAAAGATTTTCTTCTGAGATGTGTTCCCTTTCTATATCATGTTAGTTTCATTTGCTGCCATGATACCATATTTGCAAGTACCTAGTGACCACTTACTATGTTTATTCTGCTTCGTAGGCTTTCATTATACTTGCATTTCATTGTTCCATTACTACACTTGATGGCCATTTATTGAAATAATAGATACATTTGAGTATAATAGGAAAGTAATACATTGCTTGGTGCCTGGAATGTTTTTGGGACTAAGTATTGAAGAATGTGATTTGTTGATTTAAAACACAACTCCCAGACTAAATAGAGGGAGGGGGATATCCAATGTACATATCTTTTTAATATACCACTAGACAACCTGACTAAATTAATCCAACTCATTGAAAGTGAGCCTATTAAAAGAGCTTGAATGTAGCACCGAAGCACATAGCGAAAAAGACTTTTCACTATGTGCTTCAGTGCTAGAGTAAGAAGCAGATACATCAGGATCAGTGGCAGAATAAGGGTGTTTTGTGCCTGCCCCTCCTCCAACATGGTTTAGGGATGTATGATTAAAAATGGAAACTAATCCTATGGGTAAGTAAACTTAACAGTTTGCAAATAATTAACACATACTACAAACACCAGGGCATTTATGAATACACATGGGTTTCACTGAAATATGATAGATTATATTTTAATTAACAGCAAATGGACTAGTTCAGGTTAATACCAGATCATACAGGAGAGGCAGAATTTGACTGGCCATTCACTGTCCACAAGTTTTGCAACTGAAGCTTAAGAAATGTTCTAAGGTTAAGAGAATTACTTTTAACACTGAAGGCCTGAAAGATACAGATAAAGCCAAAGCATATATATATATATAGGTAGGCTACCTAGTCATTATGACAATCATGGTTT